>VMDO01017609.1:12243-44518 GCA_007922755.1 Pedetes capensis
TCTGTTCCAGATGTCTTCGGGCCTATTTTTGTGCCAGTACCAAGCTGTTTTTGCAACCACTGCCCTGTAGTATAGTTTGAAGTCAGGGATTGTGATTCCACCTGCATTAGATTTGCAGCTTAAAAGTGTTTTGGCTATACGTGGTCTTTTGTGGTTCCATATGAATTTTTGGATCATTTTTTCTATTTCTGTAAAGTCATGTTTTCTATGATAAATCATATGTTAGTCCATAAGAACTCCCTCAACAAATACAAAAAAGTAGAAATTATCTCCTATCCCTTATCAGATCACAATGGGATAAAATTGGAGCTCAAGAGCAAGAACAATTCCAGAAACTTTACAAACTCATGGAGACTGAATAATACAATGCTGAATGACCCATGGATTGTTGATGAAATCAAATTGGAATTTTAAATATTCCTACAATCAAATGATGATGAAAACACATCATACCAAAACATATGGGACACAGCAAAGGCAGTTTTAAGAGGGAAGTTTATAGCATTAAGTGCCTTCATCAAGAAAATAAAGAAGAGCCAAATAAATGACCTAATGATGCATCTTAAGACACTAGAAAGCCAACAAAAAATCAAGCCTAAAAGGAACACCCAAAAGGAAATTACAAAAATAAAGGGAGAAATATCTCAATTAGAATCCAAAAAGATAATTCAAAAAATTAATAAGACTAAGAGCTGATTCTTTGAAAAGATTAATAAAATAGACACCCCTCTGGCTAACATCATCAAAAAGAAAAAGGAAAAATCCAACATAGTATGGATTATGAAAGACAACAGATCCATAACCACCGACTCCATCAAAATACAGAAAATTGTCAGGGATTACTATGAGAGACTGTATTCCCAAAAATATGAAAATGCAGAAGAAATGGACAAATATATTAACACGTATGACCCACCAAAGCTAACCCCAGAAGACATAACTGACTTAAACAAGCCCATTACATATATGGAAATAGAAAAGGTAATTAAAAGTCTCCCAACAAAGAAGAGCCCAGGTCCTGATGGGTTCACAGCAGAATTTTACCAAACTTTTAAAGAAGATATAATACCTGTCTTCCTCAAATTATTCCAAAAAATAGAAAAGGAGGGAACACTTCCAAATTCATTCTGTGAAACTACCATCACCCTGATACCTAAACCAGGAAAAGATTCATCTAAGATAGAGAATTACAGACCCATCTCCCTTATGAATCTAGACACAAAAATATTTAATAAAATTCTGGCAAACAGAATCCAGCAGCATATAAAAAAGATTATCCACCATGACCAAGTGGGATTTATAGCACAGATGCAAGGCTGGTTTAACATACGGAAATCAATTAATGTAATCCAGCATATCAAGAAACTGGCAAACAAAAACCACATGATTATCTCAATTGATGCTGAAAAGGCCTTCGACAAAGTGCAACACCTTTTCATGATAAAAACACTAGAGAAGATAGGTATAACAGGCAAATATCTTAATTTCATAAAAGCCATTTATGACAAACCTACAGCCAACATTATATTAAATGGAGAAGAACTGAAACCATTTCCTCTTAGATCTGGAACAAGACAAGGATGTCCTGTCTCTCCTATTCTATTTAACATAGTAATTGAATTCCTGGCCAGGGAAATCAGATGAGAAAGAAATCAAAGGGATACAGATTGGCAAGGAAGAGGTCAAATAATCCTTATTTTCAGATGATATGATCTTGTACCTGAAAGACCCCAAAACCTCAACCAGAAAACTTCTGGATCTAATTAACTCCTTCAGCAAAGTCGCAGGCTACAAAATTAACACACAAAAATCAATAGCTTTTCTTTACACCAATTCCAAAAAGGAAGAGATGGAAATTTCAGGAAAAAATATAATTCATGATAGCCCACCAGAAAATTAAATACCTTGGAATCAATCTAACCAAAGACCCTTCAGATCTCTACAAGCAAAATTTCAAAACATTAAAGAAATAAATAGCAGAGGACACTGAAAAATGGAAAGACCTCCCCTGCTCCTGGATAGGGAGAATTAATACAGTAAAAATGGCTATTCTGCCCAAAGCAATCTATAGATTTAATGCAATACCCATTAAAATTCCACTGACTGACTTTACAGAAATAGAAAAAATGTTTGGCTTCTTCTGTTCAATATTTTGTTTGTGAGATTCACATTTTTCAAGGTTATAGTTCCTTTCCGTTCCTGTATGGTTCCTATATTGTTGAATATTTACCAGTTCACTTATACATTTAGCTATTGCTGGACAGGTGGGTTGTTTGTAGTAATTCGTTCCTGGGAACATTAGTGAACTTGTCTCCAGGGGATATTGCCTATAAATGCAATTTCTGGGCCATGTAGTATGCATGTTTTTCACTTTATGCTCCTACCAAATGCTTTTTCCATAGGGGTTGTACCAATTTACTCTCTCAGCAGTAATGACTGAGAGTTCCTGTCCTTACCAACACTTATTATTGTTAGGCTGTCTGAGTTTGGCCAATCTGTTGGGTATGTAGTGGCATCCTACAGTGTTTTTTTAAATTGAGGTATAATTTACATACAATAAAACACATAGAACTAAGCTGTCTAATACAGTATAATCATTTCTGACTTGCCACTGGGAGCACACTTTCTGATGACAAATTGTGGTGAAGTAGAAACAAACAAAGCAGAGGCTGCACCCACTTTGTTTCTACCTCCCTCTCTCAGCTCCTCGCCTTCTGCCCTGTGCCTCGGGGTTCCAGTTATGCTGTTATTACCTTCTTGATTTCATGGGCGAGAAAACTGAGTCTCAGAGTGGTTTCTTAGCTTGTTTAAAATCAGAGTTGTAGAGTCAGAATTTAAAGTAGGTTCTATTTCAAAGGCATGTGAGAAACTGGTTCTTTGGTGTTACAGTAGAATTTTCCAGACTGTAAGCTACATGAAAGTAAGGAATATATTTGACTTCTGTACCATATGGTAGGTGCTCAGGAAATAATGCATGGAATGAATGATAGCATGAATGAGAAAACCTGTTAGGATGCAAATCTCCATGCCTGTTTCTCCTGTCTCCCTAGGAGAAACAATCCAGCAAGCCTAATGGGTTAATGGGAATGAGTTTATACATATCTTCTAAGAACAGTTCTTTATAAATGAGACCCACAATTGGTAATTCTTTTTTTTTTCCAATTCCGTGGGGTTGAACCCAGGGCCCTGTGTGTGTTAGGCAAGCACTCTACCACTGAGCCACACTCTCAGCACTCACCTTTTTAATTTTTTATTTCAAGTTAGGGTCTTGTTAAGTTGTGCAGGCTGCTTCTGGCCTTGAACTGATGACCCTTCTGCCTCAGCCTCCCGAGTAGCTGGGATTACAGGTGTGCACTGTGGTGCCCAGCTACAATTGGTAATTTTTTGTTTTGTTTTTCTGAGGCAGGGTCTTGTTGTATGGCCCTGGTTGGCCTGGAACTCACTATATAGACCAGGCTGGCCTCAAATTTGTGTCAGTTCTCTTCCTGTGTCTCCCAAGTGCAGGGATTACAGGTACGCACCACCACACCTGGCACAATTGGTAACTCTTGGAAAGAAAATAGGGGGAGAGACAGGTGCAGTGGCGGATGCCTTAATCCCAGCACCTGGGGAGGCTGAAGCAGGAGGATTGCAAGTTTGAGACCAGAGGCAGTTTGTGAAGCTTAGCAAGACCTTGTCTCTAAATAAAAACGTAAAAAATGGGCTGAGGTTGCAGCCTCGTGGTAGATCACTTGTAAATATGCGCCAGACCCTGGGTTCAACCTAGTACTGAAAAAAGAAAGAAAGAAAGAGAGAGAGAGAGAGAAAGAAAGAAAAATAGAGGGAGAGGTCCAAGAACGGGGGCAGCAGATGTAATGAGGAGATTCTAGCTATCTGAGGGTCATATAAAGTACAATCATAAAGCAAGGAGTTGGGTGCTGAGAAGGAAGGGAGTAGAGCCTGGAAGATGAACTCAACCACCCCCAGTCTGTGTTGGACACATCTTGAATGCAAAAAATCTTGCACACATCTATATTCATGCACACATCTAAGTATTTTTATGACGTGAATCCGTAGAAGTCCATATTTCCTACCATTTGCAGCTCACATAGCTCTCGTGTGATTTCTTATTTCCTAACACAGACAGAATACACCAAGAGCCCAAGTGCGACCCTTCCCTCCAACGTGCCTTCCTGCAAGTCCCTGTCAACCAGCAAGGATGGTCCTAGCAGCCACTCCGGCCTTTCAGATGGGGCGGTTGCCCGGAACTTACAGGAAAGCGTCAAGCACCGCATCCTCTACCTCTCAGAGCAGCTGAGGGTAGAGAAGGTCAGTCGGGATGAGAACACCGTGAGCTACCTCAAGCTGGTGTCCAAAGCTGACCGGCACCAGGCCCCACACATCCGGCAGGCCTTTGAGAAGGTGAACCAGCGCACCTCTGCCACCATCGCCCAGATCGAGCGAAGGCTCCGCCAGTGTCACCAGCAGCTGCAGGAGCTGGAAGAAGGACACAGGCCTAAGGGGTTAGCACTCAAGGCCCAAAGCAGCCTGGACCACTGTAAGCAGCCCGGCCCAATGGCCTCGGTTTCGGAGTCACCCAAGGCAGGTAGGCAAGATGACTTGCCCACCAAGCCTGATGTCACCAGGCCCTTCACTCTAGAGAGTCACTTATCCAGCCTGCAGCAGGGGAAATTCTCAGAGACAAAGCATGTGGCCCAGCAACGAAAGCTGCTGTTGCAGAAAGTGAAGGAAGAGCTGATGGAAGCCAGGAAGTCCCACAGCAGCCTTCAGGGGTCCTACCAGAGCCTGAAGGAGAGGTATCTGGTGGACCTGCAGGGGTTACTGGACTCCCTTCAGGAGGAGAAGGGCAGGTGAGGCCATCTCCTTCTCTTGCTTCAGCTCTAGGGACTGGAAGCAGTCTAGAGACAACCCTGGACCCACTTGCTTGTGTGGGGGTCGGGGGTGAGAAGGAGCCAGTGACATGGGAGTCAGGGTGAGAGCAGGTGGCAAGAGCAGGTCTGTCACTGGGGCTGGCAGTGGAGCAGGCATGACCTCTTCCTGCTGCCCCACACCTACCTTGTCACTTGCTGGCTCAACAGGCTCCAGCTAGGGTCGCTGCCAGGCCATCTCATCAGTGCAGTGGAGAGCAGATGGCAGTGGGAGCCTGGCAAACAACTAGTGTTGGCTAGGGAGATAGTGTCCTCTGCTCCTTCTCCACTAGAAAGGTTTGTTAGGAATGAAATCACCTTGCCAGCCTGTCTGAACTGGGGCGCAAGGACTAGCATTGGATATTTGGTCCAAAAATAATGGCCTTTTGGTGAATGGCTTTTCCCCACTGTGCCATGGCTTGATTTTATTTTTCTCCAAGACAAGCCTGGGACCCACCAATTAAAAAAAGAAAGGCAAACTCTGTCCCTGAAAGGATATACTCTGCTCCTATTGGGGCTCTTCTCTGGATTCCCACTGGTCCCTCACATCAGAGTCACCATGTGTATTGCTAATTAATGTAAATCTTTCCAACAGCCTGGCAAGGGAGGGAGGGATTTATTTCAAGATTCCCAGATTTTTCGTGAAAACAAGAACTCTCCAGGCCTTTTAGGGCCTATATGTATGTTGTTGTTAGGTGCCATCAAGTCAGGTCTGACTCATAGTGACCCTCGTGGGGTTTTCAGGCTGATTGTTTCAGGATTGCTTCGGGAGTGGATTGCCACATCCTCCCATTTTTGTGGTGCTGGGTATTGAACCTGGGTCCTCAGAGAGTGTGGAGCAGCAGTCTACCAAGTGAGCTAACCCTCATCATATGTGTGTAGAAGAGACAAAAGGAAATCATTAGCTTTCATTTTTCCAGAGAAATCTTACCAGCATTTTTGCAGCCTAAGAATCCATAAAGGGAAATTAAAGAGTATTATGGGGTAACCCATTATCAAGTAAGATAACCAGTCAGAATTATAGAGATGGTCCAGTTTTCAAACTGCAAGTCCTGTGACAGTTATCACAGTTCAATCTGTTTACTTTTAAGAGAGCTATTGTAATTTGGTCTTGAGGTGTCTGTCAAGAGTGACCCTAAGCTAAAATAGCCACTCTCTATAAGCCCCAATGGGAGAAGGATGTGGCAACCCACTCCCAAGGCAATCCCGAAACAATCTGCCATTGAAAACCCTATGAGGGTCGCTATGAGTTGGACAAGACTCGACGGCACCTAACAACAACAACATACAAGCTCCAATCAGGGTATGGGTGTATTAGGTGAGGCACAATGAGGAGGCAAAATCAAAGTTCAGGAGGCAGAAACGTCTTCCTCACATGTGAGGCAGAGGGCAAATCTGGATGGGCAGGGAGCTCACCCACAGAATGGGTGGTGGGGACTTGTAAGCCTGGGTCCTTATTGGTGTCCCTGAGGGTTAGCCCCTGGGCTTTCCTGCAGTGGGGGTGGGTTGACTAGTTGAGGAAAACATGCACCACAGGTATCTTATTTACATGAGTCTGGAATTAACCGCTAGGTTCTGTCCTGGTCAGCAGCTGTGGGATATGTTGGGTCTGCGGTCAGTGAGAGGATGAACAAGTGGCTGACAACCCCAAAGGGAGGGGAAGCTTTACCTAGGCCAAAGGTAATGGAGTATGACTGGTGTTTTAGTTTTTTCATCCCTGACACAAAATATCTGAGCAAAACAACTTCAGGGAGGAAAAACTTACTTTGGCTCATGGTTTCAGAGGTGCCAGTCCATCATGGTGGGAAGGGTGTGGCAGAACAGAGCAGCTCACCTCCTGGCAGCAAGTAAATAGAGATAATGACTATGCTGTCTGGCTTTCTCTTTTTTGCCTTTTATTCCTTCCAGGCCCCTAGCCAGGGGATGATGCCACCTATATTTAGGGTGTCCCCCCACCTTAGTTCCTCCTGTCTGGGCACACCCTCACAGACACACACATATGGGTGCTTTACTAATCTCTTAGGTGCTTCTCAGTCCAATTAAGTTGACAGTCAAGATTAACCATTACAACTGGGTTTTGTATAACTTATATCAGGCCTGAGTGGTTGCCAAGGCAGCAACTCTATTAAACAAATTCATGACAAATGCTTACTATAAAACTTTAGATAGAATTCATACAACATGAAGTTAACCATTTTAAAGTATGCAATTCCGTGGCTTTGAGTACATCCACAAGGTTGTGCAATGATCATCTGTCTAGTTGCAGATCATTTTCTTCATTCCCAAAAGAGAACTCATACCCATGATGCAGTCAACTCACCATTTCCTCCTATCCTCAGCTCCAGGCATTCACTAATCTGTTTTCTTTCTCTATGGATTTGCCTCTTCTGGACATTTCATATAAATAGGGCCATGCAACATGTGGTCTTTTGTGGCTGGTATGCAGTCTTCAAGGTTCACCCATATTGCAGCATGCATCAGACCTTCATTTCTTTATATGGCTGAATAACATTCCAATATAGGGATAGACCACAATTTATGTATTCGTCCCTCAGTTGATGGAGATTTTGGTTGTTTTTACCTTTTAACTATTGTGTGAAGCTCTGTTATGGACACTCATGTGCATGCATAGATTTAAACACTAGTTGTTTTTTTTTTTTTTTTCGGTACTGAGGGTTGAACCCAGGGCTTCCCGCCTGCATGCTCTGCAAGTGCTGGACCACTGAGCTGTACCCTCACAGCCCATTTTTTTTACTTTTTTTGAGACAGAGTCTCACTAAGTTATGCAGACTGCCTCTGGTCTCGAATTTGAGATCCTCCTGCCTCCACCTCCCAAACCGTTGGGATTATAGACCTACGCCGCTGTACCCGGCTGAACACTAGTTTTCAATTTATTGGTATCTACACCCAGGAGTAGAATTGCTGGGTCGTATGGTGACTGTAGGCATAATTTTTAGAGGAACTGACAGATTGCTTTCCACAAGGGCAATACCACTTTACCTTCCCACCAGCAATAAGCAAGGCTTCCAGTTCCTTTTTTCTTTCTCTTTTCTCCCTTCTCCATCCCATTCTTTCTCTCTCTCTCTCTCCTGGAGATTAAACCAGGGCCTTGTGCATACAAGGCAAGTACTCTATCACTGAGCTACATCTGCAGCCCCGCTGCCAGTTTCCTTACATCCTTGTCAACACTTATTATTGTCCCCTTTTTTTGTAACGGAAGTAGGTGTGAAGATTTTTCTTATTGTGAGGACTTTCTCTTCTATTTTCTCTGAGGCTTTTGATGGGTAAAAGTTCTTACCTTTTATGCATTTTATGATGGTAAAACCCACATAATATGAAACTTACCATTTTGTCATTCAAGGCTTTCTTTTCAATTCGAAGACTTGCAGGGTCTCTGTGCTAGTAGCAATTAGACTCAGGAGGCTTGGGGCTGGCCTAGTGAGCTGGAGGTCTCCTCCTTCAGGAGATCTGGGTTTGAGGTCCTCTCAGGGGATATTCCTGGGCCCTGAAGGACTGTGACTGCTTCCTCTGGAGCACTTAAGACCACTGATACACTACCTCTGAGTGCTGTGGAGAAGGTTGAGGTCCCCTCTACTGTGGGCCTTTGGGCTTGACAAGTCTTCGTGGAAGGGTCTTGGTCAGACTTCTTTTCTTGTGAAAATAAGGAGGTGCTTCAGGTCTCCAAGAACGTTGTATGATGAGCAGCCTGTCTCTGCAGTGAGGCCAGTCCCACGGGGGACCAGAGGTCCTGCTCCTTAGTATTGTTGCAGGTCAGAAGAAGGCCTCAGGAATTCAGAAAATGGCCATTTGTAGAAGAGGTGTCACCCAAGGAAGGCATGACAAGTTTTCAAGTGAATATCCCGACCAGCCCAATCTCACATGGGTGTCTCCATGGGGAATTATAGGAGATCCTCTGGAGCCTCCTCATGAAGGTCCACTTCTGCTTGACAGCCAAGGACAGTGGCCTCTGCTGCTGCTGAGGCAGCCAGGTGCCAGGCTGGCTACTTAGAGTGGACGTATGCAAAACCATCATACTTGCCGAGGCCCACAACCAGGTCTAGGCCACTCAGTTCCAGGACATCTCATTTTGTGGCACTTATTCATCTAGTATCCAGCAAAGCCCTCACCTTCCTTCTTTGCCTTTGTAGCTCCAGTGGATGGTTCAGTGCCTGAAGTGCAGCAGCTACTGGGACAGCCTTAGTGAAGGAATAAAATGGTCCTAGGAGAAAACCGACCATCAAGGTGGCATTGCTTATTACCTATTCCTGTTCCCCTAGACCTCACCTTGGCCTTGGTGGGCAATTGATGCCATGGCATCAACTCACTCTGGGCTCTGCCTGATGACAGTGAACTGGCCTTCTCATCTCTTCATTAGACATCTCTTGAGCTTTTCCCCATGCTGCTGCCTGTCCCTTCCACACACTCCTCCGGCTCTTTGCAGGGCTGGTGCAGTGTTATAGGTTGGATTGTGTGCCTCTCAATTGATATGCTGAAGTCCTAACCCCCAATACCTCAGAATATGACCTGAGGGTCATTGCAAGCTACATTCAGTGGCCTTTCCATTAATTCCCTTATACTTTTTTATTGTAGTGATTTTTTACAGTGAGATTGCACTTACACTTAGGTGTTCAATTGAATGAGTTTTGAAAAAGGTATGCACCTGGACAATTAAAATTCTAATAAAGAACTTTCCACCATTTCAGAAATTTCCTTCATGCCTCCTTCCAGTCAATGCCCATTCCCTATAGGCAACCGCTATTCTTATTTCTCTTCTCTTCTCTCCTCTTTTTTTCTTTTCTTTCTCCCTTTTTTTTTTTTCTTTTCTTATGGAGACAGGGTCTCACCATGTAGCTCAGGCTGGCCTGAAACTTGCTATGTAGCCCAGGCTGGCCTTAAGCTCATTATATGCTTGTGAAAGCTGTACAGCAAATAGGGGAGACAGGAGAAAAATTGATGCTCTTGAATTATGGTGCTGGAAGCGAATATTGAATATACCATGGGATTGCCAAAACAACCAATAGATCCATCCTAGAAGTGCAACCACAGTGCTCCTTGGAAGCAAGGATGGCTAGACTGTGTCTTATGTATTTTGGACATGTTGTCAGGAGGGATCAATCCTTGGAGAAGGACATCATATTTAGGAGAGTGGCAGGTCAATGAAAACTAGGAAGACCCTCAACTAGATGGATTGACTCAGTGTCTGCAACAGTGGGCTTAAACATAAAAAAGAACATGTGCCTGACACAGAATTGAGGACTATTTCATTCTGTTGTACATAGGGTCACTCTGAGTCTGACCCAACTTGACAGCACCTAACAACCACCACCACCCATGTTTTCTCAACCTTGGCACTATTGACATTTCCCAGATGATCCTCTGCTATAGAAGCTGTTTGAGGTATTATAGGATGACCAGCAGTATTCCTGGCCTCTACCCACTAGATGCCAATAGTGTCCTACATTAGTTGCCTATTGCCACCATAACAGAATATGCCCAAATTGTTGGCTTAAAGTAACTGAAATTTATTCTCTTAAAGTTCTGGAGGCCAGAAATCTGCAGTCAATTTCACTAGGTAGTAAGCAGACAAGGCTGCATTCCCTGGGAAGGCTCCTTTGTTTCTTCCTGTTTCTGGTGGTTGCTGCATACCCTAAATTGTGGACACATCATTCCTATCTTCAAGGCCAGCATCTTCCACTCTCTGTTTATGTTCACATTGCATGAGGTCCTGGGTTCCATTCCCAGCACCAAAAAAAAGCAAAAAGAATACTTGTGATTGCATTTAGGAATCACCTGGATAATTTCCACATCTTAGTATCCTTGACCTGATCACTCCTAGAAAGACTTTGGGGGGCCATATAGAGTAACAGTCATAGTTTCCAGGCATTAAGACATGGATATTCTTTAGCAGGGCGGCGGTGGGGGTGTGTGTGTGCTGGGATTTAGCTCAGTTGGTAGAGTGCTGCTCTGCAGTCTCTGAGGTCCCACGTCCAATTCCCAGCACCACAAAAATGGGAGAAGGATGTGGCAGTCCACTTCTGAGGCAATCCTGAAACAATCAGGGTTGCTATGAGTCAGGCACAACTCGATGGCTCCTAATAACAACAACAACAATTTTTCAGGGTGCCATTTTTTTTAGTTTACTATGCCCCACTCAGTGTTTCCAGACATTGCCAAATATTGCCTGGGAGTAAATTGCCCCTCCTTGAGAACCACTGCACTCACTCCATGAAACTAGTGGGTGTGACTTAGTATCCTTGTCTCCGATGACCAGTGGTGGTGAGCCACTTTTCATCGGTTTTGTGGCATTTGTACATCTTCCTTTGTCAAGTGGTGATTCAAGTCTTTGGCTCCTTTTCAAATTGGATAGTTTTTCCTTTTTATTGTTGAGTTGTAAGAACTATTCATATATACTGGATACAGTCCTGTCAGATAGATGACATGCAGGAGGGCTGATTCTGGACTTCGGTCTGGCCTAGCCTCCTCTCTGCCAGGTATTTACTGAGCAGCCTTAGACAAAGTGCTTAAAAAATTCCCATCCTCACTTTCCACATCTGTAAGATGGACATAATAATGATCCCACTAGCATTGGGACTGTTGTTGATTCATCTGTTTGTCTTTAAGCCCCAGGTAAATGCTCACAAAACAGAATTAACAACTTTTTTGCTTTCTGACTGTAAACCAAGTCCTTGAAAGACTGAAGAGAAAACTTGTTAACAGTTACTGATGCAATCATCAATGGAGCACCCTAGGGTGAATTGTTAAGGGTTTTGCCAAGATCCTGACCTGACCTTGTCTTCCTCTTCTTCCCCTCAGACCAGGCCTCCTAGGTTCCTCATCCCTGTTGTCTTCTCCCTGCCAGCAGCATCATGATGCCTCAGCTATCTCATTACTCTGTCTCTCTGTCATTTTCTAGCAAGTTCTCTACAGCAAGAACATAATTGATGCTTTGCATTTCTGGCAGTAGTAACAGATGATGGCACGTGTAAAGCTTTCTTATAGTCAGTCTTGGATGTGAGTTCTCATTATATTGAAAATACCCTCAAGTTGCTGGGCGTAGTGGCACACGTCCATAATCCCAGCAACTCAGTAGGCCCAGGCAGGAGGATCGAAAGTTTGAGGCCTGAGGCAGCCTACATTACTTAGTGAGACCCTGTCTCAAAATAAAAAGTGAAAAAGTAGACTGGAGGCACAGCTCAGTGGTAGAGCACTTACAAACCATGCATGAGGCCCTGGGTTCAATCCCCCACTATAGAAAAAAAAAATTCTCTGACGTGACTATTTCAGGTCTCTGAGCTTTTCTTTCCCTTCTGGATACCAGCTCCTTGGGGACATCCGAACTGCATTTTCTCTGTGCCAGGAATATTCTGGGAGATAAAAAGCTCGAGTTAGCAGAGGCTTTGCGATTGCTTTCACCCTTCCTTTTTGAAAAACTCTGTTCTTCAAGTACATATACTTTTACACTTGATCGTAGTTAATACCTTGAATGTTCTTGTGGCCAGGTCTTTCTTTTTCTTCCTTCTTTTCTTTCTTTCTTTTTTTTTTTTTTTATGTATAGTTTCACTGTAAATCCTAGACTAACCTCAAACTTGGGATCCTCCTATTTCTGCCTCCCTAGTGCTGAGATTACAGGAGTATGCTACCACAGCCAGCTCATATTTTTATTGTAAATGGAAAGACAGTAATGAGAAATCTATTTTGGGGATAGACACCCTGCCAGTTCCCCTCTCTGTGAGCAGTAGCTTTGGTCCTGTTGTCACCCGAGTCTTCTCAACAGAGACCTGAGACAGAAACAGGTGGACTAGTCCTTGAAATGCTGTTAGAACTGGCTTTTGATGAATTGGCTTTTAACAAATGAGCAGACAGCTTGTTAGCTGCCTGGAGGATTTTTCCATATGAGTGCGGGGCAAGTCCTTGGACAGGACCAAATGGAAGTCCTTGCCTGTCTGCCTGTCTTTATGTACTCCCCGGAGGGAAGCTATCCTTCTGGACATCATAGGGCAGTGGCCCTGCCTTTCTATGGGCCCCATGGCTCTCTGGGACAAGTCACCACTACTGGCTTGGGTCAGACCTTCCTCTGCTCTGCTCTGCCCTGAATGGCAGGGCCAGAGCCTTCTCTCCAGCAGCCTGGCTTCTGTCCTTCTGTCCTGTCCTTCATATTGCTCAGATAAGGAACTTCAAAATAGTTTTTCAGTTGTGAAACATTTCAAGCTCATGGAAAATGCAGAGAACAAACATAATCAGTAACATCCCATTTCTCAAATCTTACCATTTGCTGCACTTGCTTTCAATCTTTTTTAAGAAATAAAACTTTAAAAGATGCAGTTAGAAGGGTTGGGGATGTAGGTCAGTGATGGGGCCTTTGCCTAATATGCAAAAGGCCCTAGATTCCATCTCTAACATCACACACAGAGAAAGATTCAGTTGGAGCTCTCCCATTAACCACTTTCCCCCACCCTACTTCCACTGATCCTGTTACCTTCACTTGGGTGCTTACTTTTCCCCATGCATGTTTTCATACTGTTTTCATGTGTTTACTACTTATGTGTTTGTTTGTTTGTTTGTTTGTTTATTGAGACAGGGTCTTGCTCTGTAGCCCAGGCTGACTTGGAACTCGTTATGAAGTCCAGGGTAGCCTTGAACTCATATCAATCCTCCTGCCTCAGGCTCCAGAGTACTGGGAGTACAGGTATGTGCCATCATGCCCAGCTCACTACTTACATGTTTAGATATATAACAGGTAATGGTGTTTTGATTGTGTTTATCTTTTTGTAGCCAGGGGGGTTGAACTGGGGTGAACCACCACTGAACTGTACCCCCAGCCCATTTTTTATCTTGACACAGAGTCTCACTAAGTTGCACAGACTCCCTCTGGCCTCAAACTCATAGTCCTTTTGCCTCCACCCCCGGAGTTTCTGGGATTACAGGCATGCACCACGGTGCCTGGCTTGCTTGTATTTCTTAAACATTTCTATTGAGGTATAATTTGCAGGTCATAAAATGCCCAGTTTTGACTACATTTCAATATTTTCATTAAATGCTGAGTTGCACAACCATTACCACAATCCAAGTTTTTATTTTTGTTTAACAGCTTTATTGAGATATAATTCACATCCCATAAATTTTCCCCATTTGAAGTGTACAATTCAGTAGTTTTAGTATATTCACAGTTGTTCAACCACCACCAACACCTAATTGCACAACATTTTCATCATCCCCCAAAGAACCACCATATCCATTAGCAGTCACTCCCTGCCCCCACCCCCACTCCCAGCTCCTGTCACCTACTCATCTATTTCTGTCTGTGTAGACATTGAATATGAGTGGTCATTTGTGACTGCTCAGGCCCTGTAATAAAGACAGAGTAACTACTACATGCTAAACACTGGTCCTGGTATCTTTGTGGAATTTGATCACATACATGGATAGTTTAGATTTTCATTTCTAAAACTTCTGGTCTATGACAGTTTTTCTAAAGCTGCTACTACAGATATATATATATATATATATATATATATATATATATATATATATGCATATATACATACATGCGCATATATATATGGGGGGGCATTATATCAGGATATCAGTGTGTGTTTCAAGGGTTCCCAGGCAGGTCTGGAGCCTGGGCAAGAGGAGGGAGACAGAGGGAACCCAAGTTAAATCTGTACTAGGGGCTCGCGGCCAGCATGAACTCTGAATGAGGTACTGAGCAAGTGTTTCTTTCTCTCTTGCTCCCAAGACAAGCACTGCTGGAAGAACAGGTAAATGAGCACCTGCAGGGGCACCTGGATGAGATTTACCACCTGAAACAGACACTGGCCTGCGCCGAAGAGAAAATAGCCTATCTGTCCTATGAGAGAGCCAAGGAAATCTGGGTGAGAAGGTCTGGGGTTGCCCTGTGAGAAAGGGCTGCTGAGAAGGGCATGAGGATGAGCTAATAATGTGTTGGCATGCCCCTGCCAAGGCTTGAGCCAAACCCTTCCCTGGAACCCTCCTGGGGGTGCAGTGGCACCCACCCCTTTGCTTTAGAGCCAGCAGCATCTGCTCTTTGTGTCCACATGTGCTCCACTCCCCACCATCCAGCTTAGCTGCTTTGGAGACTTTGGTGCTATGGCTCTCAGCCTCGAGTGTGGTCACTGGGCCCCATCCCAGAGCCTGAGACCATCCCAGAGCCTGATGAGCCCTAGGGATGCTGGTACTGATGGTTCTGGGAAAGCCTCTGAGAACCTCACCTTTGGACCTAGCTTTCCACCTCTCACTCTTTGCCATACTCATAGCTCTTACTGCTGCCCTCAGTTAACCCCGTCCCATATAGGTCTTCAGTCTCAGGAGGCAGTGGACGGGGGACCATGGCTAAGTCAGGATGGCCTTCAACAGCAGCTGTCTCCTCTGTGCATGTACCAGAAGTTCTCCAGGTCCCTCCTAAAAGATTTGACTCAGCAAGACTTGTGGTGCACCCCCTAGCAACTCAGTTAATGACCACAGTTCTGCTTTGACTTCTGGTGAGAGCTTGGGTGTGTTTGTCTCCTGCAGGAGGTCATGGAGACTTTCAAGAGCAGAATATCCAAGCTAGAAATGCTACAGGAAGTCACCCAACTGGAGATAACCACAAACCTCAGAAGCCGGCCCCAGGAGTTTCTGTTTAGATTCATCAGCCTGCTTCTCACACTGGTCACAGTCCTGTTAGTTCTCGTCTCCACGGTGTGCTCCTGCCCCTTGCCTCTGGTCAACTCACGCCTGCGCACATGCACCGCACTCATGCTGCTTGGACTTGGGGTCCTGGCCTGGCAGAAGCGGCACACCATCCCCACCACAGACTGGCAGGTGTGGATCCCTTCCAGGTGGCGACTGGACTCCAAGGACCCCAAGCCTCCATCACATGGACCTTAAGGGGCCAGGAGTGCCACCCACTTGAGTTTGCTAGTTCCTTCCCTCCTTCCAGATGTGTAGGTGTCCAGTGGGCCCTCCCTCAAGGGCCACTTGGCAGCTCTCGTTTTCGAATTTTACAACCGCTGGCCCACTAGACTTACATGATACCCACTTGCCTCCCACAATCCTCCCCTGCCATCTGTAGACCCGGGTCTTGGAAAAGAGTAAAGTCCATTGTGTGCTGCTCTCCTCGTTATCTCCCTTGCCTCCTCTCAGGACCTGGTGCCTGACCATGCAGAGGCTCTGGTGGCCCAAGATGGTAGGAGTCCCTCTGACGCTTTGTTGGTTTTGGCAAAGAGAAATTGCATTTCTTTCACAAGGATGGAGAGGAAGGGAGGGGAGAGGTGGCCAAAGCCTCAGTGGGTGGGACTGATAGGAGGCAGACCTCATGCAGGTGACACTGAAGAGACAGATGAGGCCTCTGTTCTGGAGGTACTGGAGAGTTCCGAGCTGTCATCCACCTTCTTCCCAAAAAGCTGCAAAATGCAGTTTCGAAACTGGAGGAACAGAAAGCATTATTGAGCAAGCAAGAAGGGCCAGTGTGATGCCCTGAAGGGAATTCATTAAGTGTTACTCTGATGACTTAGTGCCTTCCCGTCTCCCACTTGAAATACTATCAGTGGCATTCAGGAAGGCTCAAGTCATTCTTTGCACACAGGGACATCATCTGAGTCATCTAATCTAGCAGTTGATGGTGACTGTTGTAGGTTGAATTGTATCTCCTTAAAACCTGTGTTCCAGTCCTAAGTACTAGAACACGAGCCTCTGTCCTTATTTGGAAGTAGGATCTCTGCATGAGTAATTAAAATGCACGATAAGCTGAGGTGATACTGAATTAGTATGGGCATAATCCAATGCCTGGTGTTCTTATGTGGAGAGGAAGATCTGAACATAGCTGTACATGTGCAGGCAGAGAAGGCCAATGAAGGCAGAGACGCCAGTCCTGCTGACCTTGATTTCAGGCCTCTGGCCACCAGAGCAGTGAGAGCATCAGTTCTGGCTGATTTAAGCCACCAAGTTTGTGGTGATTTCCTACAGCAGTCCCAGGAAAGTTATGCATTGAGCAAGAATGATGACAGCTAAGGGGCCATGCATATTCTGACACATCTCCAAAGTGCCTGGCAAGAGGCTCAGAGGTATTTTACTGACCAGGAACGTGATTGCCATCTTATTTCTCGTCCACCTATTTTGGGGTCAGTAAAATATCTCTGTGACTATCAAGTCACATTGTTGCTGCATCTTAATGAAGTATATGTAATAGATTCAAGGAAGAGTAGGGTAAAATGCACTCAGAAGATGATGAGCCTAGCTGGGCGCTGTGGCACATGCCTGTAATCCCAGCAACTCAAGAGGCTGAGATGAGGGATTGCAAAATTCTAGGCTAGAGGCAACCTATGGAGATTAGCAAGACCCTGCCTCAAACAATGAAAAAGGGGACTGGAGGTGCAGCTAGTGGTGGAGCACTTGCCTAACATGTGCAAGTCCATGGGTTCAGCCCTCAAGTACAGAGAGAGAGACAGAATGAATATGAATGAAACCTGTAACCTACAAGGTGGGTCTAAGAGTCATTAGTGACTTGGTGCCAAAGCCCAATTGAGCTTAGTCTGTCAACCTAAGGGATACACCCAGAAGGAAAACCTGAGAGCCCGTGAAACTTTATGGCCACAGTTGTGGGACCCAGAAGGGAAGAGCTTATAGAACACACACACTTCAGAGAGTACTTCCCACATGCCAAGATGATGAAAGGATTCCAGAGAGACTAATGAAGCCTTCTCTCTAATTGCCAGGTGAACGTCTGGCTGGGGCTAGATCCCACATGGGCCTTTTGCTGTTCATTTTCTTGGAAGCTCATTGTCAGGCTCTCGTTGGCATGATTCCAGATGAGATCCCTCACTGAGGTCTTCCAGGGTATATTTTGAGTTTGAACTGCTTAAGGTGTTCCTTACCTGCCGGTTCATAAAGACATAGATAATGGGGTTGTAGATAGTGGCGCTTTTGGCAAAGTAGGATGGTAGGGCGGCCACCAGAGGGTGGAAGGCGTAGCCAGGGTGAGCAGTAGCAAAGCATGCAAAGATGGCATAGGGCCCCCAGCAGATGCAGTACGCGAAAACCATCACCATCACCATGCGCGTCACCTCCCTCTCAGCCTTCTGGGTGGACTCGGATTCTTTCTGCTGCTTTGCTACCTGGGGGAGACAGGGACAGTGAGTGGGAGAGTCACCCAGGGCTCCGGGTCTGAAGGGATGCTGTTGTTACTGCTAGGGCAGCAAGAGGAAAGTGACCTGGGGCTAGGGAGTTGCGGGGAGGAGGAGATGGTCCACCTGCTACCCTAGGGCTGTGGGGGAGCGGGGGGGGGGGGGCAGCTACTTTCCAACTGAGTGAGAACATGACCTGCTCTGGGCACACAGAGAGGTCCTGGGGCTGACCTTGGGGGAGTTCTTGTTGGCTTTGAGGTAACAAACAGCTGGCCTGGCCAAAAATGACCCCTGGGGAGGGCCAGTCCTTTAGGCTGATAGGAGTTTGGGAAGAAGAACTAAGGATTCTAATCCCAGCCTCATCGAAGCATCTTCCCCATGCTAAGCTTGGAGCACGAGGTTGAAATGGATCACTGGCAGGTGAAGAACGAACAAGCTAATGCCATGGAAGATGGGAAGCAAGGGCAGCAGAGGCTGCTCAGGTGCCCACTGGCAGTGCGAGAGCCATGCATAAATTCCCTTAGTCTCTCTGGAACAGAGACAGCCACTGCCTGCCATGGGTAGAAAGCTGGTGGCAGGCAGCTATCTGAGTGGGGACCAGAGAGGAACTGGGAGGGCTGAGCCAGCAGGGCTGGGCTCCAGCAGCTCAGAGGTAGGTGGGAGTCAGGATGGGCTGCTGTGTAGCCAGCTATGTTGGTTCCCATATGTGCTCGCTAAGCCAGTGGAGCACATCGCAGCCTTCAGCCCAAGGTGGTGAGGTGAGGGGAGCTTGTCACGAGTCTGTGGCCTCCTCTAGAAAGAGCTGCTAAGCACCTGCTGATCTACTTGTGGGCACAAGCAGCTTCAGACAGCACAGGCAGCACCCTAAAGGGCCTTCTGCCCCCTGTTCCAGGAAGGCTTCCAGCTATTAACAGATGGCACGTGGAGATGGAGCTAATGAGAGGGAGTTGGTCACGAAGGGCTACCATGCAGTGGGGGGCCAAAGGGAACACTGAGCTCTCAGCACCTTGGGACCCAGTGTCCCTCTCCTCCCTTGCTCTGATTTCCTGAGGGGAGTCCCCAGGCCCAGCAGCAGCCCAGCCTGGGATGGAGTGAGGGGCGTGGGGGCTATGGAGCACCAGACCAGGCTCAGGGGGGCAGAAAGCAGGTCTAGGGACACTCCTAGGTCAAGTCCCCTCCTTGGTCTGCCCCAACAGCCTGTGAATGGGCCAGGGGTGCTCTGGTGGCTCCATTTCATGGGAGAACTGTCCTGGGCACAGGAAAGGCTCAGGTCTGCTCCAAGAAGGCGAGGGAAGTCCCTTCTTTCTCAGGGGTGAGACCTCAAGAACCCAGAGTTAATCCCAAAGGAACTTCCTGGTTTCCATCACCGGGCCTTAATATTTTCTTAAAAATAGTGTAGGAGACTCAGTGGGTCAGTTTGGGAGCAGAGTAGCTTGAAGACAGGTGCTGCCCAGGGCGAGCCTGGGAGGGCAGGGGGCTTACTGCTCGGATGGCCAGCCACACATGGAGGTAGCAGAGCACGATGACGCTGAGGGGAATGATGCAGCACGTGATCATGAGGACCATCATGTATGACTGCACCCCGGGGTACGAGGTGCCGCTGAACACATCCGGGCCACATGATGTCTTCAGGCCATAAGGCCAGTACCTGAAGAGAGGGGCCAGCAGCCCATCTTGAGGCAGACTGAGGCAGCGCAAGACCCCCAGCAAGGTCCTGTGCCTGACTTGGGTCAGGGTTTTTAAAATTCAGATGACATTCACGTTAAATCGAGCAAACCATTTTGAAGTAAACAAGTCAGTGCCATTTCATACATTCACAATCTTGTACAACAACCACCACCTCTACTTTCAGAACATTTTTCTTCACCATAAAAAAACTCTTGGTAGGATTTTGGCAAATACTTGCCCATTTATAGGTCACACCTCTCCCCCTCTGTTCATTGTGGTTAAATACATATGCCATAAAATCTGCCATTACAACCTTTTGTATTTCATAATGCCATGCCCCCATCATCACTGTCTTGTTCCAGAATATTTTTACCACTCCATCGCATCTTTTTTCAAAGGGAGAATGAGGCCCCCTTTTGCTCTGACCTTCTAAGAACACACATGAGTATCTGACTTTTTGTGGGTAGGTACTTGGGGGTTAAACCCAGTCCCTTGCATATAATTTGCAAGTGCTCTACCACTGGGCTGCACCCCTTGTTGTTGTTGTTAGGTGCCGTCGAGTCGGTATCCGACTCATAGCGACCCTCTGTACAACAGGGGAAACACTATTGTCAGTGCTTCTCTGCTGTTCATAGGGTTTTTAATGGCAGGTTGATTTTTGGGAGGGGGTTGCCAGGTCCTTCTCCCAAGCCTACAGCTTCTGGTGTCCCCAGGCGATCTCCCATCCAGGTACTAATCATGCCCAACCCTGCTTAGCTTCCGAGATCTGACAGGATCTGATGCCACCCCTAGCCCCTTTTAACTTTTAAATTTTGAGTCAGGGTATTGCTAAATTGCTCAGGCTGCCTCTGGCCTCAAACTCACAATCTTCCTGCTTCTACCTCCTGAGTTGCTAGGGTTACAGGTGTGTGCCACTGTGCCTGGCTAATATCTGACTTTTTTTTTCGTGAGGCCAACTAGGCCACATCTGACATGAGGGAACTTGCTCGGCAGGTAGCCACAAGGATTAAATAAGCTAATGCAATCACAGCCTTTGCCAGGGCCAGAGCTTGGCCGCGTTGAGTTTCGTGTAGCTGTTGTGAAGCCTGGTGGTCTGAGGAGGTCGGGAGATGAAGACAAGCTTTCACAAGACTTGTTTCCCAGAGTGATAGGAGCTTCCCAAAGGAAGAGCATCACCTCTCCAAATGCCACGAGAACTTATTCTTGAGATTGTCATGGAGACCGTGAAACCTATCATCTGTGTTCCGTGCCTCCCAATCAAACATGAGAGCCATTTACTCATAAATGGCTTTGGGTCTTCCCTCAGTGACTTGGCCTGGCTGAGACAGAGATGAACCTACAGGCCCGGGTGTACCTACATCCCAAGAAGCCTCTGAAGGTGGTAGGGCACAGAGCTACCAGGAGAGCCCTGGCATCCAAATGGGCTCTGTGTTCACTTACCCTGCATTGATGTCCTGAGATCCTCAGGTTTTCTGAGTGCTCCTGGGAATTACTCATGCTTGAGAGTCCAGAGACTGGGGGAGCACAGGGCCCCCTTCTGTCTTGCACCTGAACATACATTCATCCACATCGTGTAGTGGAAGGAGTCTGGGGAGAGTCTCCTCTAGCCCTTTGCTTTATGTGAGCAGCCACAGAGGCCCAGAGGCAGGGAGTGATTTCCCCAGGGTCACAAAGTCTGACCCTCCCTACTTG
The DNA here is from genome assembly GCA_007922755.1 of Pedetes capensis. Classification (NCBI taxonomy): domain Eukaryota; kingdom Metazoa; phylum Chordata; class Mammalia; order Rodentia; family Pedetidae; genus Pedetes; species Pedetes capensis. Next base: position 33,635 of record VMDO01017609.1, read on the forward strand.
GTCCTAAAGTAGCCACCTTCCTGGCGCCCTTACATTCTTACCTGCTCCAACCAAAGATGGGTGGGGACGTCCACACAGCAGACCAGACCCAGGAGAAGGCGATACCCAGGATGGCCAGTTTAGCATCAAATCTCACATTGCCAAAGGGCTTGCAGACCACCAGCCACCTCTCCCAAGAAATGATGGCCAGGGACCAGAGGCCTGTGATCCCTACAGGGGAGAACAGATGTAGGAGGGCTTCAAGCAGAAGCAAAAGAGAAACAGCACCAACCATCACTACTCCTTCCCTATCCTAGATGATAGCTTTCATGATCAAGAGCCCCTCCACCAGCTCCCAAACTGAATTCTCCAACAGGTATTTTCAGCTCCAGGGGGCAGTGGCCTCCTCATGAATGGGTGGCTTCTCAGCTGCTTCTCTGACACCTACTTCTCGCTTTCCTTCTCCATCTCCTTCAGTTTCTTCTCCCGTCTTGCTTCCCTGCTGAACCCAGGGGCTTAACTCCTCCCTGGCTTCCTGCTGTTTTCCCTTTCTCTCCTCTTAGCTCCCGAGTCAGCTGCCAAGGCTCCTGCAGCCCCGGTCATGGTCATGGAATCTGAGGCTAGGGACAGAGCGCTCGCAGAGCCCCTCCTTCCCTCCTTCTCTGCACACCCTGGCACCACACAGGAGGTGAGAAAGGGCCCTTCCTTCCTCTGTCACCACTGAGGGAACTCCCAGTGGCCCTGTTCATCCTGGCGTGACCACCCTGAGGTACTGTTGTCCCAGCAGGGGAACAGGACATGTCTAGGCACCTTCCCCTGTGCCCCTCCTGTCAGTTCACAGTTCCTTTAGGCATTTCAGAACAGCTCCGACTTTCCCCCACAGTTTGGAAAGTAGGACAGCTTCCCACCCCTTGCCCAAGGCTTTCCACACAGGATTCAGGGCTCCATGAACTGGGGTGACAAAAGCAATGTCTCTCATTCTACTAACCTCTAAAAGATACTTGGTGTTGACTTCCATTGTGAATGTGGCAGTATTAGCAGTACCCTTGACTTGGTAAGCCAGGGAAATGACAGATGTTTTCATATCACTCTGCAGAGGCAGCAGGCTTTATAAAATATCACTCATGTTTGTCACTACACTGAAATTTTTCATCAGGTTGAATCTCCTTATTTAATTCTTTAGCACAGAACACTGTTGCTAATGCTTTTAATAAATACTTTTTTTGGTGGTACTGGGGGTTGAACCAGGGCCCCGTGCTTGCCTGCTTTGCAAGTGCTGGACCATTAAGCTGCACCCCCAGCCCATATTTTTTTACTTTTTGAGACAGGGTCTCACTAAATTATGCAGACTGCCTCTGGTCTCAAACTTGCAACCCTCTTGCCTCTGCCTCCTGAGTCACTGGGATTACAGGTGTGCACCACCACGCTGGCTAATAAATACTTTCAATGCTAATACTTTTAAAGAAATATTATCAGGAATTAATATTTAATACATTGATAACTATATATATTCAGTATGATCAGCTGCTTTTATAATCCCATAGACCTTAATTTATGCATTTACAAACATTCCCAGAGGGCCAAGAGCATCAGTGGCACTGAAATCACACTGATTGCTTGGGACCTGAGCGACTGAACAGAGGCAAAGGCAAGCTGGAGAGCCTTGAGGCAGCAGGGACAAGCATGGATGCAGATGTAGGGGCATCTGGAGAAAGGGGTCTAGTTTCAATGTCTTGAACACTGTAATAGGAATTGAGCCTTTCCTCAAGGAAAGTTCCTACCATGTGGGTGGGCAATAGGCGATGGTATCTGGCTCAAGAGACAGGATGAAAGTGCACACATCTCTGATTCAGGTGGGAGTTTTGCCCAGAGTAGCTAGAGCCCTCGCCTCCATTACTATTCTGGAATTATATAGCTTAAGATCTGTCTCCTTCCATGTGATCCCCATAGTCCCAAACTGGCTGTCCCTAGGCACAGCCTGTCTCATGAGAATGTTGGACTCCAGCAAACTGAGTTTCAAGTGGTTGCTCGGATGGAAGGCTCCAGAACCCGGTAAGTCCTCCCACCCAGCTTCTCCCTTCACACTTGTGCCTCACAGTGTGCACTGTGGGTGCTCTTTTCAGTCTGCCATGCACAGGTTTCCCTTACACGCACCAGGATGATCTCCTACAGCTTACCACACAGGGAGACAGTGTAGCCCTCCACAACACACAGAGGGTGGCCCAGCACGAAGTAGCCATACACCTGGTTCACAACACTGATAGTGCTGGCAATGAGAGTCTCTGCTAGATCAGCAATGGCCAAGTTCACCAGGATCCAGTTCAGAGGGTGGCGCAGCTTCTTGAACCTCATGGTGGCTGCTAGCACAAGCCCATTCGTGAAGACAGATGCAATGACCACGATGATCATCCAGATGCTGGTGAGGTGGTACACCCACCTGGGAGCAATGTGGTAATTGGGACCTTCAAAGGGGCCTGGAGGCAAAAGGTACATAACCGAGAGAGGAGCTGGGCAGCAGCAGCCATGTCTGGCACCCTGATCCCACCTGTCCCTGCACTCTGGGAGCCTTCCCATGAGGTCATTAAGGTGAACCCTAATCCAATAGGTCCAGTATCCTGAAAAGGGGACATTTGGATACACCAATATGAAGATGAGGGCAGAGATCAGAGTGATGCTTCCAGAAGTCAAGGAACTCCACAGCTCAGCAATCACCAGAAGCTGGGGGAGAATCATGGAACAGGTTCTCCCTCAGCGCCATCAGTAGGAACCAAACCCTTAGACACCTTGATCACACACTCTGGCCTCCAGAGCTGGGAGATTATAAATTTCTACTGTTTAAGCCCCTCAGATCATGGTACTTTGTCATGGCATCCCCAGGAAATTTATACAGAATAAAAAAGAGGAGTAATTCATCTTCATCATAATACACAGGCTCTGTACTTTTTTATGTTGGAAGAATCTTCTCCTCCACCATTATTTTTACAGAATACTTGGAGGAAGTTACAAACCCCAGTCTCTGCTACCTTGTAGTAAGGCCTCATGGTGCCTAGGAAAGTATACACAGAAAGCCCCCTGGACTTACCAGGATTCTTTAGTCATGTGTTACGAAAATGCTACCAAGCCAGGCAGGGTGGCATATGCCTGTAATCCCAGTGACTTGGAAGGCAGAGGCAGGAGAATCATGAATTTGAGGCCAGAGGTGGCCTGTGTAACTTAGCAAGAGCCTGTCTCAAAATAAAAAGTAAAAAATGGGCTAGGTGTGCAGTTTAGTGGTAGAGCTCTTCTTGCAAAATCATGCATGAGGCCCTGGGGTTAACCCCTCAGTACTGCAAAAACAAAACAACCAACTAAAATAGCTTAAGAAAAACAAGGCTCTCCTGGCTATAGCAAGGAGGGATATGTCAAACTCATCCTTAGCACAACTGGACCTCATAATCATTATACTCTAATCTGTTCACAGGTCCCATTCATTCCTAACACAGGGTACTTTCAGAAACTCTGCATAGCATCCCCAGGAACCCCCAATATGAGCAGTAGAGATAGACAACTCAAGACCTGTGTCGTCTTAGTCTCCGTGCAGAAGACATCAAAGTGCAGCAATGGGGCTGCTGATAGATCTGAGAACAAGGGACCCCCCGAATTGTCAACAGATCTTCCCCAGAAAGTACAACAGGTTAGTTGGAGAAGAGCAGCTGAAACTGGGAGGTGGAATGACCACTCTAGTTTGTAGGCAGAGGAAGGGGCTAGAACAATCCAGGTGCCACAACCTCTCAAGACAAGGCAGCCAGTGTCCTTCCCAGACTACTAATGGACTCCAGATCAGGCAGGGCTGGGACAAGAGGGGCAAAGGAGGGACCAGGCCCAAGCAGCAGTGGCGGAGAGGACAGAAGCCCTAGCAGTGCCATCAGGTTTCCCAGCCTGCCCCTCTTTCCTGAAAGTTCTAGCACTGATCACAAAGAAAGGAGCAAGAGAAAGGTATGAAAAGTCAACTCCCAGGAAAAATATTTCTAAGAAATACAGGGAAGGAGGGAATTGGATGGGATGGGAACAGGGAAGCTGGGCATCTTCAAAATCCACCTTGTATTCTAGATTTTATTTTGGAACATAGTAACCAATTTATCAGCTGGGCATGATGGCACATACCTGTATTCTCAGCATTTAGGAGGCTAAGGCAGGAGGATTGATGCAAGTTCAAGGCCAGTCTGGTCTACATAGCAAGTTGTAGGCTACCCTGGGCTACTCAGCAAGACCCTGTCTCAAAGAGCAAACAAACAAACAAAAAACCAAACAATAATTTATTACATAATGAAACAAAATTTAAATTATAAAACAATCCGCCGGGCGTGGTGGCGCATTCCTGTAATCCCAGCGGCTGGGGAGGTAGAGGCGGGAGGATTGCAAGTTCAAGACCAGAGGTAGTCTTTGTAATTTAGCGAGACCCTTTCTCTAAAAGTAAAAATTGGGCTGGGGGTGCAGCTCAGTGGTCCAGCACTTGCAGAGGATGCAGGCGCGAGGCCCTGGGTTCAACTCCCAGTACTGCAAAAATAAATAAATAAATATATAAATATATAAATAAATAAATAACAATCCCCAATTATCAAAAACAAAACAAATGAACCTAAATGCACATACACTCAGTAACATAATCCCATAGAGAGGAATTATTCTAAGGGACTGAAAGCACGCTGGCTTGCCTTCATGGCCTAGTAGCATATACCCTGAGGATTAAAAGACCTGTACAAATGTTAGGGTTTTGGTAGTGCTATTATTGATGGTGTGGGCTGGGATTTGGCTCAGTGGGTAGAGCGCTGTGCTGCAGTCTCTGAGGTCCCGAGTTCAATTCCCAGCACCGCAAAAATGGGAGAAGGGCCTGGCAATCCACTCCCAAGGCAATCCCGAAATAGTCTGCCATTGAAAACCCTATGAGGGTCGCTATGAGTCAGACATCGACTCGACGGCACCTAACAACAACAACAATTATTGATGGTGTGGGCTGGGATTTGGCTCAGTGGGTAGAACGCTGCACTGCAGTCTCTGAGGTCCCGAGTTCAATTCCCAGCACTGCAAAAATGGGAGAAGGGCCTGGCAATCCACTCCCAAGGCAATCCCGAAATAGTCTGCCATTGAAAACCCTATGAGGGTCGCTATGAGTCGGATACCGACTCGACAGCACCTAACAACAACAACATTATTGATGGTAGTGTTGGTATCACTATTCTGAAATGACTGTGTGTGTGCGTGCATGTGTGTGTGTGTGTGTGTGTGTGTTGTGTTGTGAAATATGGCAAATGAGTAATTACATGATGCTCAATTCCTAGAGAACGAGGCTCTTGGTGGGAGAGAAAGGAGCCACAGATGTAAAACCTATGGCCTCCACTGGTGAGCCAAATCATTATTTTTAAGAATAGAGAAATAAAAGAAACAAATCAGCATTTATCCTGCTTCTCATACACAGTGTACCCCTGGGAATCCCAGTAGTAGATCTGGGGTGGTATTTCCTTCTATCAAAGTAACCCAGCTAATAAGTGAAGGCAGGGTAAATTGGCATCCCCAATACTTTAATGGGTTTCAGCAACCTCCTACACCCCAAACTGACTCTGGTCATGTTTCTTAGGGAAAATGTAAATAAACTGCCTAGCTTTACTTGATTTTAGTTAATTTGAAGATCACTAACGCCTGCAGCCATAGCCCTGTTGCATCTGATCCTGTCAGATCTCAGAAGCTAAGCAGGGTCGGGCCTGGTTAGTACTTGGGTAGGAGACCACGTGGGAACACCAGATACTGTAGGCTTGGGAGAAGGACCTGGCAACCCACTCCCAAAAATCAATCATTCATTGAAAACCCTATGAATAGCAGAGAAGCACTGGCAATAGTATATTCCCGTGTTGTGCACAGGGTCGCTATGAGTCAGATACCGACTCTATGGCACCTAACAACAACAACAATAATTTTGGAGCTCACACAGCTGGGCAATACATTATGATTTTCCCTCTAGTTTTGCTGTAGATAATGCCTATGCTATGTGGGTTATGATAGTGGTTGTCTAAGTTACTTTTCAGAGACCTGAAGGGCATTTTTGCTGATAATGCTGAGTGTTCATTTGGGCCTGCAGATGTCTGGGGGTGCCTGGAATGGGATGGAAATGTGTGACATCTCCATTTTCCCCTTTGCAACCTTAACCTTCCATTCTACTCAGTTCTGCATGAAGGCATGTCAGTCATTGAGAACAGAACTATATACAGGATTAACTTGACCTAGACTTGCTGCCTGCAGCCTTACCACTGTGGCATCTGATCCTGTCAGATCTTGGAGGCTAAGCAGGGTCAGGCCTGGTTAGTACTTGGATGGGAGACCACCTGGGAACACCAGGTGCTGTAGGCTTGGGAGACAGACCCAGCAACCCACTCCCAAAAATCAATCCGCCACTGAAAACCCTATGAACAGCAGAGAAACACTGACAATAGTGTTTTTCGCCTGTTGTATATAGGGTTGCTATGAGTGGGACACTGACTCCACGGCACCTAAGAACAACAAGACTTGCTAGTCTTTCTTTCTCCTCCTTCAAGGCTTCAGGCACCTACCAGCAGCAGGACTGGAAACACCAGACCTTGAAAGTAGTGAAAAGGTGTGCTGCCCAAGTTCCTGCACCAAGTTGACCACCTGAATGATCTGTATATTGCCCAAGAAAGAAAACATTTTATTTTTGATTCAGACTAACCTCAAACTCTCTATGTATCCCAGGGTGGCCTCAAACTTGCTGTGTAGCCCAGGCTGGCCTTGAAGTCGAAATCCTCCTGCCTCACCCTCCCGAGTGCTGGAATTACAGGTGAGCACCACCACCCCGGCTCTAAATATTTTTGGAGTGGTGGAGATGGAACCCTGGGCCTCGCACATGGTAGGAATGTGGTACTACTGCGCTACACCTCCAGCCCCAGAAACCATCTTCTGAGACCATGGCCATGGCCAGTGGAAAATTCCCAGACTTTATCCTACCCCAGCAAATCAATAGGAGCTTGCTTTTGCCTTTGTTTGGAAAGCAGCCCATTCTCTCTCTGGATCAGTGCTGACTCCCTTCAACTTGAGCTGAAGTAGGGCAGCTTGGGCTGCAGTCTCGATAAAGCCTTGACTATCTGTTTGTGATATTGGCTCAGTTATGTTTCTATCTCTCTATGACAAAAGATCCTGTGTTTGGTAACAGTCAGACCTTCAGATCAGCTACCAATTTATAGGAAAATGATAATGAATAAGATCAGAGAAGCAAGTTAAACTGCACTATGGGGAAATTATCAGGAAGGCTGGAAGGAAGGGAAAATCCAGGGATGATGTTTATTATTATTACTATTATTATTATTATTATTATTATTATTGCTGTACTTGGGGGTTAAACTCAGGGCTTCACACATACTTTGCAAGTGCTCTACCACTGAGCTGTGCCTCTAGCCCATTTTTTATTTCGAGTCAGAATCTCACTAAGTTATGCAGGCTGTCTCTGGTCTCGAACTTATGATCCTCCTGCCTCAACCTCCTGTGTCGCTTGGATTACAGGCTTGCAACCACTATGGTCAGCTTACAAACAATTATTTTTTTAAAAATCTGCTGAGCACAGTGGCACCCACCTGAAATCCCCGCAACTGGAGAGGTAGATCACAGGTTTGAGGCCAGAGACAGCCTGAGCAACTTAGCAAGACCCTGTTGCAAAATAAAAAATAAGAAGGTGCTGTGGGTGCAGTTCAGGGGTAGAGCATTTGCCTAGCATGTGCAAGGCCCTGGATTCAACCCCCTAGTACTACAAAAATAAATAAATAAGTAAATAAATAAATAGCAAGGCAATAGAGGAGGGTCTTCCAAATTCAAGAAGAATCAAGACATGGCAGTTGGACTGGGGATGTAGTTCAGTGGTAGAGTGCTTGTTTAGCATGCATGAGGCCCTAGGTTTGATCTAGCCATCAACCTGTGTTGATTGGGTCATAATGTGTGGATCTTATTTGAGCCTTTGTTCAAGCCAATTGAAAAAAAAGTATGATATTTTTTAACATTGACTATGATATTTGATGGTATTCAGGAAATATTGTTATACTTTTAGGTGTTGGCATGATGGTTATGTTTCTAAAAGTCCTTTTCTCTTAGAGATACATATTAAAAATGTACAGGAGAAATGGTGTGATGTCTTGGATTTGCTTCTAGGAATTAGGAGGAAAGAGTGGAGGGATAACAGATGAAATAAGACACGACTTGCAGAAGCTTAGTGACCAGGACCTGGATTCATCAGACCCTCCTTCTATTTTCGTATATGCTTGAGGTTTGCAAAAAACAAAGTCTCCAACATTTGAAAGCAGCTATGTTCTCCCCCACTGAAGCCCGGGGCCTGCAGGAGGAGCACTGTTGCCTCTCTCTCCAGGAAACTATGGGACACAAATAGTTCCCCTCGAGATGAACTACAGGAAACTCAGCCAGTCTGGCCTGAGATCCCTGCTGTTTATCAGGACTTGGCCACCACCTAACAGGATACCTCCTTCTTAAGGCACCGAGGAGGTTCCAAGGAAGACCTGGAGATGGGGACACAGGCTAGGGGGTCACTAGCATCCTCAGTCCTTTGAAGGGCCCCTTGCGAAGCTTTGCTCTGGGGCAATCTTCAAGGGCAGGACTTGGGCTGCCCAGGGGAGTTTCCAGCTTTCTGTTAGGCCGCTCTCTTCAGAGGTGAGCAGAATGGCTGGGTGCCTGGGCTTGGAGCTGAGCAAGATGACGGCTACAGTGTCTTCCAACCTTAGGGTTCCACATGTTCCTTGCCCTCTGTGGCTGCTGCCTTCCCCAGCTGCCCTGTCTAGGGCCTGTCAAGCCTTCCTGCTTCCCTTGACAGGTCACTACTTTGCTCAACAGCACCCCTGTAGCCTTCCTGTGGCTTCAGGAGGGGTGAAGACAGACCCCGCCCCCTCTCCCGGAAGCCCAGGGCAGCTGTGGCCAGACTGCTGGCTTGGGAATTTCACATGGTGAGAGCTCGCCAGCAAAGAGAATTCATGACCCTGCCAGGGAAGTGGATTTGCAAAGGTCTGGGAAGCTGATGGGGTTCGCAAAGGCAGATTGTATAGTACAGTGTCCTTTTGTATCAGGAGGCAAAACCTCCCCATTCCCTGGTCTGGTGACCCGCCTTCCAGTGCCCCTTGCTTACCTCTGGTGCTGTTGCTGTTTGTGTAGGTGAAGATGCTTGCCTGGGTGCTGTCCTCATAGCTGTCCTGTGGCTGCCCACCTGTGAGCCTGTGCGGTCCCCACTGCTGGGCCATGGCTGTGGAAAGCCCTGTCCGTGGAGGGTGCCAACCTTGGCAGGCTGCCGGGGGTCATGGCTTTATAGCAGACTAGAGGATCATCGCAGGCCTCCTCACCTTAAAAGCCCCCTTACCCTTCGCCATTTGATCTTTTAATTCGGCCCAGGACTTAGACCTTCCCCGCCCTGCTTGCTTCTCTGCTTCTAAGGCCAGCCCACAGGGTGGCTCAGAGGTATTTGCCAGCAACCAAACTCAGACCACCCACCACCTCGCCTGTGTGTCCTCTGCTCCCTTCTGCCACAGAGCCAAGTACCTGCTCTTAAGAAGCCCTGAGGATGGGATTTTCAGATTGGGGTGTGGGCACTCCCCAGCTTCCTGAGACCTGGAGCTGGGCCTCCTTGCAGTGGGCCCGTGGGTATAATATAGGTCCATGGCACTCCCCCCACCAGGCGATCTTGGGGAGCAGCTTGTAGTGTCTGCCTTCTTCTTCCCTCAGTTCCACAGTGCCCATGTGGGCCTGGAATAGCACCTGTAGGTGCTCGCTTGCAGGGTGCTTTGCACCTGTCCAAGTTCACAGCCTTTCCTCAGGCTACCACTGGCCATAGCCTCCTCAACAGTGTGTTCTAGACAGGCTGCATCCACTGTGCTTTTTGGCCCACAGCAATCTGGCTGCTGCTGGCTCCAAGCCTGGCAGGAGCAATCACCTGTGCATCGCCCAGTTGCACAGCCTCACCTCAGTTTCCACTTGAGGCCTGTGTTCTACTCCATACTCCCCTGGGACTGCATCCTCTCTCACGGCTTCCTCCAGCTCCTCTCTCCTCAGTCCTAGAAGCCAGCTGCCTTCAGGTACCTCCTTGGTCTCTTAAGCTCAGTAAAGCCACATGGGCTAGGGGCCTTCACATCTCCATTCTCAGTGCCAGGATTCTTTATTTTTTATTTTGTTTTATTTTTGTGGTACTGGAAGGTTGAACCAAAGGCCTCATGCGTGCTTTGCAAGTGCTCTAATACTGAGCTGCATCTCTAGCCCACTTTTTAACTTTTTATTTTGAGACAGTGCCTTGTTAAGTTGCGTAGGCTGCTGGCTTCAAACTTGCGATCCTCCTGCCTCCGCCTCCTGAGTCGCTGGGATTACAGGGGTGCACCACAATGCCTGGCAGTGCCATGATTCTTTTTTTTTTTTAAGCCAGATTTTTTTTATTAGAAATGTTTAATGTACATCATAATGTGATTCATTTTGACATGCCAGATTTTTGTAATTGTAATTAAGAGCAGATGAAAAGTTTAAAGACGTCTAGCTGCCTTTGTTGCTTTAGGCAGAGGACAAAATACGAACAACTTTTTAAAATTTATTTTTTACAATCTTTGTGCGACTGTGTGAAATCTTTGTTATTTGTATCTCTGAAATTAGATATTATATATTTTATTATTACCTTTTAAGTTGTTTTCTTTTCTTTTTTATTAGAAATTTTTAATGTACATCATAATGTGATTCATTTTGACATGCTTTTCGTTGTGACAATTTTCATATATGCAATTTGATAAGCATTATTCATATAGGTTACCCCTTACCCTCCTCTATGTTTCCCCCCTCCCCCCTTCCTATCTAAGTTTCCCATCCAAGTCTTCTCTATCTTTTACTATATAG
>VMDO01017610.1:0-34676 GCA_007922755.1 Pedetes capensis
ATTATATTACTATATAATATACTATATAATATAATATAAAGTATACAGACTATACTTTGTTTTTTAGAAGTTATAAATGTGGCTCTATTGCTTTTAGCTCTGTGATGTCAGAAAGTTCATTATTCTTCTCTAGGACCAGGCTTTCTAAATTATAAAACTTAAAAGAGTTTTTTTTTTTCTCTTTGTGTGTGTGTGTGTGGTGTGTGTGTGTGTGTGTGTGTGTGTGTGTGAACGTTTGGATTAGAGGCAGTGCCTAAAGTTTTCTAACATTTCATCTTTCTCTTAACAGTTCATCTTATCAAAGTTCAAAGGAAAATGTAAAATGAGACTGGTGAATATATGTTATAGCTGAAGACTTCTTAAATCTGATTCATACCTAGAGTAAAAATTGTATTAAAAAGCAACTGTGAGCATGATAAAAACATATATTGTATTTTTGTTATATACAAATATATATTCATATGCCAATTTTTGGATTTAGTGTCAAACCCTTTGAGTGGGAGGAGCTCCTAGTTTTTTTTTTCTCTCTCTCTCTCTCTCTCTCTTTCTTTCTTTCTTTCTTTCGTCTTCCTCTCTCTCTCTCTCTCTTTCCTTTCCTTTCCCTTTCTCTTTCTTTTCTTTTCTTTTCTCTTCTTTTCTTTTTTCTTTCTTTTTTTGTGGTACTGGGATGTTGAACCCAGGGTCTGATGCATTCTTTTTGCAAGTACTCAACCACTGAGCCATAACCCCAGCCCATTTTTTATTTTGTATATTTGAGACAAGGTCTCACTAAGCTACACAGGCTACCTCTGGCCTCAAACTAGCAATCCTCCTGCCTCCGTGTGGAATTATATGTGTGAGCCACTGTGCCTGGCCTAGTTTGGGTTTTCTAACATGAGGCATACTCATGAAATATTGTTGTCATCATTTGGATGCTTTAAGTGGACCAAGAATTTACAGTTGTAAAGAAACACGTTTTGCTTACAAGAGATTTGTATGGTTTTTACAGGGTGACCTTTTCAGTTATCTTACCCATACCTAATTTAAAATGAGGTTTTAAAGCAAATTACTATAATCTTGTCTTTACTAAGCCTGAATATAATATATTACAGAAACAACTTTCCTTTAATTCTCACATCTGATGACATTAATAAGTAAATAATGTCACTTCATAAATACTTTGGGTGGACAAAAAAAATCAAGACTTATTTGTAGAATTTAGTCCATAGGACTAGACCTGGGTAGCCTTCAACATGCTTTGGGCATCTGTCACTGTGTATTATAGAATAATGGGACTTCTGCCTATTACTGGATTGTCAATATCTAGAACCTTAAAGAAAGCTCTTTCTTGTATTCCTTTCCTCTCCAATGTAGGGTCATAAAAACATGTTTTTCTATAACTTGTTTGTCCCCCCACCTCACATTTAATTGTTCCACCCTCTTTCTGTTAGGAATGACTGATTTAGTTCAAACTGATTCAAACAGTACAGGACATTCTTGCTTGTACATCTGAGAAGCCTGGGGATTTACTGACTTTGGACAGATCTGGATCCTCTTCCTCTGATGGCCCAAGGACCCATTCTCTCTAGTTTCTTAGCCCTGTTTTCTATGTTTTGGCTTCTTCTATGTAATAGTACATTCAGATGTTTAGCAGAAGCTCCCAGCTTTACTTCTATATTTTAAGTTAGTAGTTTTAAAAAATCTTAGCAAGCATACCCCATTGATGTAAAAAAAATCATGTTACTATGCCAATGAGTTTGATTATATTCATTTATATATTGATTATATTTGTTTTATATACAACATAAATATATCTTTATTTCAAATGTATGAATTGAAAATATAATTGTTAATATTTCATTTGGAAATCTTTCCTCATGTTCACAAAAGAAATCAGTTTTTGTTACTTTGTTTTTGTCACATTTTAGCTGAACATGTCTAAAATATTTTTGCATTTTTTCCAAATGAATTGGGGCTAAACAGCACTCTGTGATGTCTTGGGTTTGATCCCCAGCACTGCAAAATGGCAGAAGGACCTGGAAGCCCAATCTCAAAACTGTCAGCTATTGAAAACCCTGTGAATAGCAGAGAAGCACTGACATAGTGCAAGGCATGGCATAGCATTGGGTTTTGCTGTACATGGGGTCACCATCAATCAGATCTGACTCGATGGCATACAACAACAACAGCATATGACAGGGATCTCGGAGGCTCACAAACTTGGTTGATCAACATGCTAAGATTTAATATGGATTTCATGAGCAGACATGTAATCTAAGCTAAGACACATTGATGTTTAAAAATTCAATTGTTGCTTTACTAATTTATAATCAGAAATAATAAGGTTCTTGTAATCTCTTCTGTGCTTCTTGCAGGCCAAGCTATGTAGGAAGCCAAATGATGAGAGTTGCTTACTTGGCTTGTTGGATGATGTATGGAGAGAATGGGCTAATGTGTGTGCCTGTAGTATTATGTGCTTTAATCTATCTTAACTGCCCTCATGGTATATGTAGTTGTCCACTTAATGTGATAGACCTGAATCTCCATGAGGCCAGGGAATACCTGCTACAACACAAACACTAGATGTATCTGTTAATGCTTCTGGGCATCCCCTTTCCTGGGGAGTTCCAGTGTGACTCTGCAGAACTCTGAGTCTGTGGTCATATTTGTAGGTACCATGTAGACTGCCTCCTCCTATGACACACACACACACACACACACACACACACACACACACACACACACACATTGCTCTTAGAATATGTTTAAATTGACAAGGTCATACTTTTTAATGGTGATTAAGATAAATTTACCTTATTTTGAGGTTACGTTTGATCTTGGAACATATGTATAATCTCTTGAGTCATTTTAATGAGGTGGGCTTATATTATCTCTAATATTTTGCGTTTTCTCTAATTATATGAAATTAATTATGGCCTAAGATTTAGAGATATCTTACAGTTAGCAAATTTATTTCCCCTAAAGGATACTGGGGATCAAACCCAGGACCTTGCACGTGCTATGCAAATGCTCTATTGCTGAGCTACATCTCCAACCCTAAAGGAAACTTCTTGCTTGCCTGGTTACCTTCTACAGGAGAATCAGGCAGAAGCTGGTGCCTCATATTATTTTCTATTTAGATTTTACAGTTCATAATTTTTTATACATTTCCTCTTATCATTTTTGAGAAATTTCTTAGGACACAAAGGGTATTTAAATAATCAAAATAAAGTGATTATGAATTCTAAGATCAACTTGTTTAGTAATCAAGTGACATCCCAAGTATCATTCATTTATTCAGATGCTCAAATGTAAAATTATTAAAATCAAAGATACAACTTAAAAAGATAAAGTGTCACTTAATGAAGTAGTCTTTAAGCAGAATGTTTTCTTACTATCTTACTGCTTTGTCTGGTGTTCCTAAATGAAAAAAGGCCCATGATTTATAACATTTTCACAATAACACTGCTGTGGAAGGAATACTTTTCTTGTGATAAATGATCACTAAAGCATTCAAATACCATTTAATATACAATAAATAAGTAAAAAATGAGCAGAATATCTTTAAATATTTTCACATAATACCTATTTAAGATTAATAGCAAAATCTAAGTTAAGAATGAGTAATGGGGAATGTGATAAAGGTATTTAAAAATATAGTAGTTTTAACAGTTCTTTAAAAGTGATAGTTTGTTCCACAAAACTTATAGCATATAAGACATGAAAAAGGCAACAAAAATCATGCTAATCAAAGATGAGGCACTCAGCTTAAATATTAAGGGTATTTTGATTTTGAAAAGGCTTTAAAAAGAATATTACCTGTGTGCCTGTAGTATCATGAAACTAAGGTTTTAGTAAAGCTAAGGTAACCAGTTGTGGTGGCGCACGCTGGTAATCAATGAGCTATGGAGGATGAGGCAGGAGGATCACGAGTTCAAGGACAGCCTGGGGAACACTTAGGGGCTGGGATTTAGCTTAGTTGGTAGAGCGCTGGTCTGAAGTCTCTGAGGTCCCGGGTTCGATTCCCAGCACCTCAAAAATGGGAGGAGGACATGGCAATCCACTCCAGAGGCAATCTTGAAACAGTCAGCCATTGAAAACCCTACGAGGATCACTATGAGTCAGGCACGACATGACAGCACCTAACAACAACACAATAACAAGGTAACAGGCTGTAGCCCTACCACTGTGGTACCTGGTTCCATCAGATCTTGGAAGCTAAGCAGGTTCGGATCTGGTTAGTCCTTGGATGGGAGACTACCTGGGAATACCAGGTGCTGTAGGCTTGAGAGAAGGATCTGGCAGCCCACTCCCCCCAAAAAACCAATCAGCCATTGAAAACCCTATGAATAGCAGAGAAACACTGATCGTAGTGTTTCACTTGTTGTACATGGGGTCGCTATCAGTCAGACACTGACTCCATGGCACCTAACAACAATAAGGTAACAAAAAATTAAATGCAACTTTTCTCTTATGTGAAAGTTTGGGCAGAATTCCAAAGGATGAACACAGCAGGTACCAGAACTGCACAGCCATGAGAAGAGACTGTGGAACAGATTGTGCTCTCATTAATTTGCCATCCACTTTGAGGCTCTGTAATAATAAGTTCCTCATTATTTAAGAGCCTGCAGCCATAGCCCTGTGTCATCCGATCCCATCAGATCTCCGAAGCTAAGCAGGGTCGGGCCTGGTTAGTACCTGGATGGGAGACCGCCTGGGAACACCAGGTGCTGTAGGCTTGGGAGAAGGACCTGGCAACCCCCTCCCAAAAATCAATCTGCCATTGAAAACCCTATGAACAGCAGAGAAACACTGACAATAGTGTTTCCCCTGTTGTACAGAGGGTCGCTATGAGTCAGATACTGACTCGATGGCACCTAACAACAACAACAATTATTTAAGAAAAGGGAGTTTGATAGAGGGTCTTTTTCTGGATGAAGGAGTCAGTGCTATGGCATTATTTCTGACCCCTTTTGAAGGAGTGGAGCCAAGTGAGTGGGCATTTTAGAGTGCTGCTATAGCTGGAAGAGCATACCTTCCAGTTTGGGGACACAGGTACTGAAACGGTGTTCTGTTTGCAGATGGTAGGCTTGAAAGGCAAGAGACCACATGGAGAGTCTACATAGAGGTGGTGTTGTTGTTAGGTGCTGTTGAGTCAGCACCTATGAGTCCACCCGACTCATAGCTACCCTCATAGGGTTTTCAATGGCTGACTGTTTTGGGATTGCCTTGGGAGTGGATTGCCAGGTCCTTCTCCCATTTTTGCGGTACTGGGAATTGAACTCGGGACCTCAGAGACTGCAGCGCAGTGCTCTACCAACTGAGCTAAATCCCAGCCCAATCTACATAGAGTAGGCTACAAATTTTAAACAAGGGACACCCTGAGCAATCTGCATAAATATCCCCCAGAAGTGTTACAGGGCTGCAGTTATCCTAGGTTCTCATCTACTCCAAGCAGGGAGTTGGCTGAGAGAATGAGAGTTGAAGCAAGGATTTATCCTGCAAAATGAAAGTACCATCCAGAGAAGTTAGGAGCCAGCTTTCCAGAGAGTTGGTACCAGCCCATGGGTTTTGCATTGTGGTTTTTAAAGGAGTTTCTTAATGGCCCCTCCCTTTTATGATGTCATAGCCAAGATCCCTCCCGTAGGTACCGCCTTTGTCTAATTTTATCCTATTGTGTATGCCTATGCTCACCAATTCTTCTGCTTCCCAAGAGTACTTGAGTGCACAAACCCATGTGTGGGGGAGCCAGGGACAAAAACTACAGTACTAATGACATGCTCTTTGTTGTTAGGTCCCATCAAGTTGGGTCCAATTCATAGCAACCCTATGTACAACAGAAAAAAACACTCCGTGACACTGTGTCATGCCCCACATGATGCCAGTGCTTCTCTGCTATTCATAGAGTTCTGAATAGCTGATTGTTTTGGGATTGTTTTATGAGTGACCTGCCAGGTCCTTCTCCTGTTTTTGTAGTGCTGGGCATCAAACCCATGGCCTCAGCACAGAGCAAGCAGCACTCTACCAACTGAGCTAAAGCTCCACCCTCAATGAAAAGCTGAAGATGACCTAATGAGTGTGAGTAACTTGAAAACAAGGCTTTTTCCTTGCTGTGTGTGCTCCTGGGTCAGGAAAGTCCTTGGAGTTTTCTGTTTGTTCTGTCAGACTGTGTCTAACTGCAAGCAGGAGAGGCTGTTGGGGGAGATTGGGCAGGCTCTTCTCATCCTGCTTTCATGTGACTTCCTCTTCCTGCTTCCTGCTTCTGTCTGTCTAGCTACCAATTCTAATAGAAGTAGTAGTTGACAGTTGGATATCAGCTACGTCCAGGGCACTATGGCGCCAGAGGCTGACAGTGATATCCGATTATAGCAGTTTTCTGCATCTTCTCTTTCTTCCCATTCCATTCAGCCCTGAAGGGGCCGGTGGTAACCTAATGAGTCAGAATGGTGCAACTGAAGAACAAGGTGAGAAGATAGTGAAAATTCACAGCCATGTTCATCATTACACATTTCCTAGTCTGAATGAGGGCCACACTGATAGGGGAGAAACTTTAAATAATATTGAGATTTTAATGTTAGCTTTTTTTCTGAAGGAAGTAAAACTCATTATTCCTTACTGGGCTAGATAGTGTGAAACTCAGAATATCTGTCTGAGGTGATATTACTAAAAATAATATGGGAATGACAGAGCATTCCTAAGTTTAAATCTGAAAGTTATACAGGAAAAGAGTACATTTGCTTGTAAACAATTAAAAACTTATGCAAAGTAGTAAAAGGGATAGAGAATAAAGTTACAAGAAATCAAAACTTTGAGAATATATGGTATTTCCTTCATAGCAATGTGAGAAAGTCCTACAATTCATTAAGAAAAAGATGAACAACCCAATAGGAAAGAATTTGCTTAACGTGAATATGCAATTCACTCAAGAATTACAAATGGCAAGTAGCATTTTGAAAAGATGTTCAATCTCAGCATGTAAATTAAAACATATATAGAGGGCATTTTTCATCTGTCAAAATAGACAAATTATAAAGATTGCTAACAGTGTTTGAGGCTATAGAAATATATATCAATGTAATCTTTTTGGAATATAATTTGGCAGTATCAAAATAAAAGGTTGTGCACCCTGCTGATGTAACACTTCCACTATTTTCAGTCTATTTTATAACAATAGCTTGAAAATACAAAAATCTGTATATGATCTTACAGCACAGTGTGAAATATCAAGCTATTTAAAATACCCAAAATATCTAGCAATAGTGAAGTGATTAAGTAATTTATACTAGTTTGATAGTATAGCTATTAAAATGAATGAGTTATGCCTGACTTGAAAAGTTACCCAGCACACAAAACAATATGCAAGCATATTATGTATGTTTTGAACTAGTTATCTAAATAGAATTGACATGTGAGTCTATACATGTGTATGTGAATAAGGGGACATCTTCTTTTGGGGGTGTTCCATTATTATCTAAGTTTTCAGTATTGGTACCAGAGAAAATAGCCTTTTGGAATATGTCTTTTTTTTTTCATAGCAGAAACAAAATCTGATGTTGTTCCTAACAGAGAACACCATTTTTGTCTTGTTTACCAAGTCATTTTGTTATGGTGCAGATGGCCTGATAACATGGACCACATTTCAATTAGAAAAAATAAAAACAAATCAACAGAGCTGATAATATGCTGTTTGAAAAGCTTTTAAATGTGACTTGGAATAGCACACTGATTCATTTTATATTCTTATAGTAAATTGGCACTCATTTAATATTCACTTTTATTTACAGAACTTAAAGTTTTAGAAACATCTGGATAAATCTATGAATAATTTAAGTGTTCAGGTTTTGATCATTGCCAAATAATGTGTATTAAATATTTTCCAATGTATGACAATACTAGATACTGTAAATATCACCATAAATGAAAAATGCAGAAAACCTGAAGGCTTAGCAAAGAAGTGTATCACTACAAATATATATGAAAAATATTCTATATTAGATTTTTCTATCTGCCTTAGAAGTTTAGTGTTATGTAAGTTGATTTTTTTATCTGAAAATTTAGAAGACCATATTTGATAGCATCTAAATTTCTTTCCATTTCTGAAAATTCTTTGATTCCTTCTTTCTTTAGGAAATGCTACTCAGTTATAGTTTCTGCCTTCAAAGTCATTTAGTTGAAAACTTGATTTCTTTTTCTTGACAGCTTTTCAACAGTACTATATAAGTATTGTAGAAAATATAAATAAAAAAGCCAAAGCAATCCCTAATTACTCTATCAGAGCTAACTATTAACATTTTTAATAACTGTCTTTTTCAGTCCTGGAAAATGAGGTTGAAAAACCAACCTCAAATGGTGGTTGTAGAGAGTAAATGAAATATTATAGGATGTATGGTATCTGTGATGTGTTAAGTCTGTATGGTATATATGATAAGTATATGCTTTATTTACGTGTCAACCTTATTTGTTGTTGTTGTTGTTGTTAGGTGCTGTCGAGTCGGTATCCGACTCATAGCGACCCTCTGTACAACAGGGGAAACACTGTTGTCAGTGCTTCTCTGCTGTTCATAGGGTTTTCAATGGCAGATTGATTTTTGGGAGGGGGTTGCCAGGTCCTTCTCCCAAGCCTGCAGCTTCTGGTGTTGCCAGGCGGTCTCCCATCCAGGTACTAACCAGGCCCGACCCTGCTTAGCTTCCGAGATCTGACAGGATCAGATGCCACAGGGCTACGGCTGCAGACCAACCTTATTTATGATATTTTATTTCAATAGTGTCCTGATTATTTTCTAACTTATTCTAAGGTTTGTTACATACCTTTAGCAACTCACAGTAGGAAGTTCAATGTATTCTGTGATAAAGATACATTTGTCACTTGAAGGTTTTTAGTACTGTCCAATTCTCCATTCCATATACATAGGAAAGATAAATCTCATAGACAATACTTGTCTGTAGAGAACAGAAGAGACCTTAAATTTTCCTCTGAAATACATGAAATTAATCAAGGCTTTCTAGAAATAATTTTTCAACCATACCTTTATGCACAAATGAACATAACTAAGAAAAAAATTAAGTTAGCAAGAGAGAAAGGATGGAGTGAAAGCGAAAGCTTCTCAAGATAGGGTGAAGAGGAGAAACCAGGTAAAGAGCAATGACCGTCTATCTGCTTTAGGTATATCAATATCCATAAACACTTTGTAGAGAAGGATTCAATGGTAAAATTCATCAGTGTCTTGCTTTTGGAGGATGGTGGATGGGTACTGGGAAGAGACTCTGTGTTAGGAGGTCCTTGTTGGTCATATATAAGAGGAACTCTGGGAGAGGGCTAGTGTGAACGATAACCTAATCTATGAAGATACATGAAGTAAATATGTAGTGAGAAAAGAGCATAGAGAATGTATAGCATACTATTGTTTGATGGTAGAAAGGGAAGAGATGATAAGGGGAAGCAGAGTTGAGAGGCATTTGCGTGAGAGTGGGTCTAGTTAAAAGCCTTGTGGGAAAGGGGTGGCTAAAGAGAAAGGGATTAAAAGTAAAAGAGGGACATGAGTTCTGGGATTAGACTGATGGTTTGGGGTTAAAAATTTTAAGAATTAGAAAGTGCATGTTTCTCTTGACAGGGAGATTAAAGGTTAGATAGAAGAAAACTGGTTCTCTTGACAAAGAGGAAAGTTGAGTCAGTTCACAGGGACCGCCTTCACTCTTCTCAGTGAAGTAAGGGGCAAAGTCATTTGGGCAGAGTGGGTGGAGAGGAGAGGGTTTTTGAAAAGAGCTCCTGGGTTTTGAATGGGTATTGAAAGAAAGGGGACGTTAGTAAAACTATTAGAAAACTGTGTTGAAGGCTCATTCAGAGTTGGAAAATGAAAGCACTAAAGCACAATAATGGTTCTCAAATTCTGTTAAGTGCAAGAGACTTTTTGTACAAATTCTCTTGCCCAATTTTTGCTCCTGCTTCATAGCTGAGAAATAAAAATGGAGCTATTGCATTGGAAAAGGGTAGTGGGCTTAGAAGTCATAGCTACCCCAATTGTCAATTCTGAGGCCTTTCTCCAGAAGCCTAGTGCTGTGAGGAACATAGTGTAGACAGACGGGGACTCTGCTGATGGGCCAGGAGACGAGTACACAGAAAAGGGAGAGAATCAAGATCCTCGGTGTCAGTTGTGCCTTGGCTAGAAATAGGTTAGAAGTCTCAAAACAGCAACAACACAAAAGTGACACCCAGGTGCAGGCCAGAGAACAAATATATAAAAATGGTCAATACTTTGTAACATCAAGTATTAGCTATCAAATCCATAAATCTAGTCTGATATCTGGAAGTGAGGCTTATCTCACTTTCGGGTGTAGAAAAATGTAAAACTTAAATTCTCATGAACACTTTGTAAGAAAAAGACATTTGTCAAGTGGAAACTCTTAAGTATATTATCACTGGAGTTCTTAGGAATACTTCAAATAATACTGTAAATTATGTAAATTTCAAAAGCTTTAGGTGCTTTACATTCAGAAATAATTAGATCTCATTTTCCTTACAATACTATGCAGTGATAGTTTCTTTGTATAAGTGTGGAGACTTGGGAATAGTGATGTGAGCAGTAAGAATGGGAAATAGTTTACAGAGTACTAATTTTTTTTTGTTTGTTTTTTGCAACGCTAGAGGGCCTCACATATAATTTGCAAGTGCTCTGCCACCTAGCTGCACCCCCAGCCCATTTTTTATGTTTTAAATTGAGACAGGGTCTTGCTAAAGTTAAGGGCTGGGATTTAGCTCAGTGGGTAGAGCTCTGCGCTGCAGTCTCAGAGGCCCCGAGTTCAATTCCCAGCACCGCAAAAATGGGAGAAGGGCCTGGCAATCCACTCCCAAGGCAATCCCAAAGCACTCAGCCATTGAAAACCCTATAAGGGTCGCTATGAGTTGGATACCGACTCGACGGCAACTAACAACAACAACAACTTGCTAAAGTTACGCAGGCTGTGTCTTATCTTGAACCTGTGATCCTCTTGTCTCCACCTCCTGAGTTGCTAGGATTACAGGATTGTGCCACCATGTCTAGCTCTGTACAATACTAATTTTCTGATACTAGCATAAAAACCACAATTTGTCCAACATAACAAACAGTTCAGTTAGGTAAGTACATGGCACTATTTGTCAAATATCTCTTGGTTGTTAGTGATAGATGCCTGGCTTAAAATACTTTGAGCCTTTATATCTGGAAGTGAAGTGGGTAATTCCAGGGATAAATAGAATGAGGATCTAATGCCTACACATTCTCTCTTCTCTTCTCTTTGGCCTATTTCTGAACCTTGATGTCCTGTTTTCTGCCTGCTGAATGTTGTTGTTGTTAGGTGCCGTCGAGTCGGTATCCGACTCATAGCGCCCCTCATAGGGTTTTTCAATGGCTGTTTCGGGATTGCCTTGGGAGTGGATTGCCAGGCCCTTCTCCCATTTTTGTGGTGCTGGGAATTGAACTTGGGACCTTAGAGACTGCAGCGCAGCCCTCTACTCACTGAGCTAAATCCCAGCCTTCCTGCTGAATAGCTTTCTCCAATTCTTGGAAACCTTGAAACTGTAAAAGAATACATAAGCAAAACCAGCTATTTAAAAAGAAGCTAATACTGTTTGTATAACAAATTACAAATGAGAAAAAGAGGAATAGTAGGTCTGGTAAAATATTTCAAATGATTTTGATAAAGAATTAATACCTGGATCTCAGTGAGTGTTTACATATGACTAGAAAATTTCTTTTCAAAAGAAAAAAAGTCAACAGAAAAATGGGATAAGAATCTATGAAGATGATTTGTGAACAAATTCTAACACATAAATGTGTATATAAAGAATTTTTGTTCTGGATATTCAAATTAAGGTAACTTTGTACCCGTCATATTTTTACTATTCTCTTGGTAGGACTGTGAAGTGATATAGCATTTTTGAAAAGCTATGTGAAATATCTGTGAAGAAGGAAAGTACATATACTCTTTGACCCAAGAGTTTCACTCCTGCGACTTTATGACATAAAAATAAAGCCCTAGTAGATGAAGACATGTTCTGAAAGGTGTCTTTTTTGTAATATTTATGGTGCTAAAAACTTGGAAACCAAAGGCATGGATTAAATAGTTTATAACTATCCACACCATAGTATATTATGCCTATACTAAAAAGAATCAGAATAATACCAGATAATCTGAGAAACTTCCAAGAGGCATAAATTACTGAGAAAATCAAGATACAGAAAGTCGTAAGATGATTCCCTTGAGGAAAAGGGAATCTGCCTTTCCTTAACCTGCCTACCTATACATTTGTGGGTGTGTGCACATATAAGTACATTGGATTATATACATAATGATTAAAATATGAAAGAGCATGTGTGAGCCTTTTTACATGGATTACCTTATGATGGGAAGGGAGATGTTGTTAGGTGCCCTGGAGCCAGTGTCCGACTCATAGTGACCCTATGTATAGCAGGTGAAACAGCATTGTTAGTGCTTCTCTGCTATTCATATGGGTTTCAATGGCTGATTGTTTTTTGGGAGTGGATTGCCGGGTCCTTCTCCCAAACCTACAGTATCTGGTGTTCCCAGGTGGTCTCCTATCCAAATACTAACCAGGCCCTACCCTGCTTAGATTCCAAGATCGGATGAGATCGGATGCCACATTGGTACAGCTGCAGGCAGGAATGGAGATAAGGAAGTTAAATAGGAAATTGTGTTTTTATAGGTTTGTGAAAAATATGTCCAGATAATGAATAAGAATATTAAAAGTTTTAAATACTGTTTAGAAAACCATATGAAACCATAGATTCATGGAAAGTTCTTTTAGAAACCAAATTATTACAATAAGTATTACTAATTACAGTAGAGAAAAGGCTACTTTTGTGATTTCTTATATTTTATAAATTTATAAATATTGGTTGAAAAGAGTTGTGTATGCTTACTGTATGCACATATCAGGCATATTGTGCTAACAAATATTGTTTAAGTGCATTGGAAGATGTAATCATGACAGACTTTGTATAAGAAAGCTTTAAAAATATAATTTAGAATATTATATATATAATTAGCATATAATTCTTAGGACAGTTCTTAAATTTATCACTTTGATATATTTTCGTTAACTTTACATTTAACATTGAAATGAATGAAATAATATTGGTGATTCAGTCATCTGAAGTAAATATAAAATATTAGCAGTTGAATATGGAAGAAATAAATCAGTTTGATTTTTAAATTGTTTGAAATTCATATTGATAAGAATTTTCATAAGAATTTTTATTTCGTTGTAAGCAGGGATTATGTAATTTTTCATCATGATTCCAATTCAGTGGGAATGGAAATGTACCATATGTGCAGTGAGTTATGGAAGAATAAAAGTAACATAAATAAAGCATGTGTCGATCACAAATTAGTCTCGCACAGTGTTATTTTTTTAGTGGTGTTCTAGAGCCAGTTCCTCTTTTTCATTCGATGACATCATATTGGTTGCTTATATTTGACTACCGGCATGCATGACCAAGAGATATTTTTCTTTGCCCAAGAGATGGTTGCTAAACACTTGCCATCAATATCACTGTATTTAATTATGAATCATAGCCTGTGATATAGTGACTGAAAATTTATTGGAAAGTGAATTATATATTACAGAATTTGTGATTTATTTTATTAGATACTTAATTTGGACATACATGCATCAGTATTTGCTTTTCTTGCATTCAAAATTATATAATCTTTGTTTAATTAGAAGATTCTTGAGTGTGAATTCCTCTTTTTCCATCATTAGATTTGCAGATTGTATGGAATCATTAATAACCCAGCTTTTTAATAAATAGCCTACTGCTTATGATTATATATCAATGAGTGACCACAGTATAAATTTAATATAATTTTATAGTACTATGTTTTTTAATGTTTTTAGCCAATCTTAACTTTAAAGTGTTTTTAATATTGAATACATAATTTGTAGGGGACGCATGACATGATAAAAGAATATGCTCTTTCAATAAAAACATTATTTCAATAAAAGACACATTGCCAATAAGCCCCTCAGAATACTCCCCCTGGTTTGGAACACATTTTCTAATCATTCTTGCTATATTCTGATACAATTCTGGATGTCCTCTTTTGTGAGAGTGTTTACTTCAGTTCTCTGTGATGACAATGCTCCAGTCACACATCACTTCTGGTATAGCCATTTATGTCAGATGAAAACACCGTGGTTTGTTCTCATCCATCTGCTTCACTAGATCTGACAACATATGACTTCTGAACTGTCCCTACAGTCGAAATATCCAAGAAAGGGACATGGAGGTAACTACAACAGCACAACTAATGACACTCATGAAAGAGGATTTCCAGAACTGCTTCAGAAAGGGGCAAAAACAATAGGACAAGGATGTTCAAATCCAGAGGGATTATTTTGAAGGGGATTGTTGACAGTGTTTCTTTGGCTGTAAAAATTTTTTTTTAATTATTTACTGTGTTTTTGGATCAAACTTTATAAGTTTTTATAGATCATCATGAGAGTTATTCATTGTTCTGAAATATATCATTTGAAGCAATGGTTAAATAATACCTTTTGAGGACCACTGTATTTTCTGTTGACAAATTAAGATACTTTAAATGTCCTGCCTCCCCTTCCTATACTTGAATCTGTGCAGAATTTTGTGTACTCTTTTTAGAATACCTATTTTTTGTTGCTAAAAGCAGTAATTGGTGGACTTTTCCCTGCTCTTGACTTAGTAGTTATTTTAGCAGTTAATAACTGGGTCTGAGAAGGTAGCCATTTATAAACTGTTTTAAGATCAACTCTGGAGATGAAAATGGGGATAGATAGGGACAGGTCTCCAAGTCATGATCTTCACTTGAGTCTTTTAAACAGTAGTGTATCTCTTAGATGTAGGGATATTTCTTCTTATAATCATTTGTTCATGTATTTTTTTCCTTCAACAAATACTATGTATCAGGCAGTGTTCTAGGCAGTAAAGACACTCTGATGAACAAAGCTGACCATTTCTCTGTCCTTATTTACCTTATATTCTAGTGGGAGACATAGAGAATCAATAAATGTGGTATAAGGTCAGGTCTGAGAACAAAAGGAATAGCATTCTGACATTTTTCACCATTCCTGCCAGGATAGATATCCTTTTTCATCCGTGTGTTTCATGAGGGGGGCAAAGTGTGCTTTGTAAATGTCTGAATGTGAAGGTTTAGGAGGCACTTGCTGCAATGTACAAAATCAATGATCTTAGTAGTAATGAAACTGAAATTACTCTGGAAAGATTTTTCCATAAATCAGTAAATTTTCCAAAAATGTATTTGGAGAGTTTAACAGAAATCCTTCTGATTTTGTTCATTTCATTCCTTAGAACATGTAGAACACTGCCCGAACATAGCAGATGCTTAGCAAATGTCATAGAGTGTATACATGAATATAAATACATGATTTTAACTAACAGCTCTAACTAACAGCTCTAACATGGGTTTGATCAAGGTAGAATTTAATTTTTTTTCTTTTTAAGTGGTTTTCACATTCTTATTTATTTGGTTGTATGCAAAGATGAACCTAATTTATCTTCCAAGGACTTTTTAATCTGGTAGTAGCAATAAAATATATTAATATGTCACTAAAACAAATTCAAGTATGGTAATTAAAGTACAGCAGAAGAAATAAACCCAGAGTGGGGATTTGGAGATTAGGATCATTTCCTGTTGAGGGGATTGAAAAGATTTCTAGGGAAGGTGGCATTGGGAAGGAGTGAAGGACAGGTAGGATTTGAACATTTGGAAGTGAGTTGTGTGGATATATACAAAGTTGTAGGAGTTGCTTTAGTAAAGATGTGTGTGTGTAGCAAAAAGCCATGGTGTGTAAATATGGATAGGGAACTTGTTCACTTTGTTTGACATGAAGGTCCCATGAAATGTGAGAATAGTGGGAAATGAGGTTGGAAATTATGTTTTGGAAAATTTTGATTTTTGTTTTAAAAGTAAAAATGTCTTTGAGAAGAGTGGGATAGTTTGAGAGAAGCTGCTTTGTGTTTGTGTTTGCCTATTAATAAGAGAAACAATTCTCCCTACATTTTGTCTTTTAAAAGTGCATTGGAAGCTAGGTGCAATGGTGCATGCTGGTAATCCCAGTAACTTGGGAGCCTGAGGCAAGAGGATCACAAGTTCCAGGCCAGAGAAAGCCTGTGTAACTTAGCTAGACGCTGTCTCAAGATAAAGAGTAAATAAAATGGTCTGGGATGCAGGTCAGTGGTAGATTACTTGCAAAACCATGGGAAAGACCCTGGGCCAGTACTGAAAGAAAAGGGAAAAAAGGGGCCTTCGAGATGGAACATGTTCAGTTTCCTTGCATGAGGAGAATACGCTTTGGTGAACAAGTATAGTAACTCTTTCCAGCTGTTTCTTTCTTGAATGTTTTTAAAGCTAACAATAGAGCTAGGAACATGTGTTCTTTCTCTTTAGTCCACCTGAAGTTGACTTCTTATCTCTGTAATCTTATAAGCGTCTGAGGAGCCTTAGGTTTGTCTATTTCCCAGTTGCTTGATTGCCTAACATATAGCCTGTTACACTTTATTTTATTCCTGCCCTGAATTCTGATGATCTTTGGGTGCAGTAGTTTAGACCTTGAATGTCCCCCAAAATCCTTTGTGTTGAAGGCTTGGCACTTCACATGATGCTATTGGAAGGCATTGGAACCATTAAGAGTTGGGGCCTACTGGGAGGAAGTTACATTATTGGAGGTGTTCCTTGAAGGGAATACTGGGACCCAAGCTCTTCCTCTTTGTCTCTTGCTTCCTGGCTATTATGAGGTGAGCAGCTTTCTTCTCCACTCACTCAGGTACTGCCTTGCCACAGGCCCAAATGCAACAGGACCAAGTGATCCTAAACTGTTAATTCTGAATGTCTGAGTCAAAATAAACTTTCCTCTTTTCAAACTGCTTTCTATCAGGCATTTGTTAAAGCCATGGGAAGTTGTTCAGTACTGTGGGTTAAAATCTACCTTCTTAGTGTGGGGTAGGTACTTTTCACTTTCTGGTTCTCATATATTTTGTGTCTTCATTCTTTCTATTTCCTATAACACTTGTAGGGTAGGCATGTAGTTCTTAAAATGCATCAGCCATTTCACCTAAATGTGCTTTATCCCATGTTAGTGTTATTCTGATTTTCAGTTCCCATCTCTCTCTCTCCCCACCCCCTCCACCTTTGGTATTTCGCATTCAAACCCATGGCTTCACACATGCTTTGCAAGTGCTCTACCACTGAGCCACACCCCCAGCCCATTTTTTACTCTTTTATTTTGAGACAGGGTCCTGCTAAGTTATACAGGCTGCCTTTGGCCTCGAATCTGCAATCATTCAGCCTCTCCCCGCCAAGTTGCTGGGATTATAGGTGTGAGCCACCACACCTGGCTCAGTCTCCATCTCTTAGGACTTGGTTCATGGACTGTGTCTACTTCTTCACCTTTCTGTATTTTATTATAGCATTCCATCTCAAGTCCTGTATGCAAAATGACAACAATCATGACACTTTCCCTTCTGCTCACAGAAACTAGATTCATATTCAGCCTCCTGCACCTTACAGCTCTTCAGATGCTTTTTCCTACCTGATGAGTATGTCGTGCGAAAAATTTTCTTACTCATTTTTGAGTCCAGAGTTTATCATAACACTACATGGGAGGTGTGTGGACATGTTTCTTGAATGAATTTTTTAGGTGTGGATGAGTAGAGCATCCTAGAAGTTATGAATTTGTAAAATTGGTAGGAGTCTATCAAAATTTGTGTTTGTGAATATTCTTAAGAGCAGCATACTAGTTCAGCAAATCTAGATCTGTTAACTGTGGGGCGTTGCCCTGCCGCTGGACTCAATCTGGCCATGAGTGGGAACCAGCCGCCAAAGACCCTTCTTCTGGTGAGGGGGAGCCCAGCACCTAGGAGCTGTGCCGCCTGGGAAGGAGGCTTATGCCCACGGCTGCTCTGAGAAGCCTTGAGAAAGGCGGTCTCAGAGGCTTCTGCCCATGGCAGCTCCTTGCTTCTTTTCTTCCCAATGAAAACTCCGACTCCCAGTGCTCTGCTCCAACAGCTCTTTATTGTTTCCTTGTCTGTCCCAGTCGATGGAATGGACCCAGACTGCTCTATGTACCGCCCTTATATACTCTTCTGGGGCTAGCCGGGGACCAATCAGAGGCAGTCACCCCATAGGGGTTTCAGCCAATCAGGGGGGATATGCAAATTTGGTTTTTGTTAAAGTAGCCAATCAGGGGTGATTCCCGAATGGTCCAATCAGGA
Organism: Pedetes capensis; assembly: GCA_007922755.1. NCBI lineage: Eukaryota > Metazoa > Chordata > Mammalia > Rodentia > Pedetidae > Pedetes > Pedetes capensis. The sequence continues at coordinate 18,246 of VMDO01017610.1, forward strand.
GCCATTCTGAGGTTTGGAAACAGCCAATCAGTGTCGAGGGGTCTGAGGCCAGGGATTAGATGTCAGCACCATCTTGGAGAGCTCCACAAACCTGAGTTCCCAGATGTAGGGCAGAGGTGACTGCCTGGGGAACAAGCCTCAGTCCTCCAAGGGGCCTAGATAGGCCCCGGGGTGAACTGCCTCTCTAGGCAGTGCCCTACAGTTAACCTCTCATTCATTTAAGAATTACTTATGTAGTATATGTTTAGAATATAATAGTCCTGTCAATTCTGGGACATCTACAAATTTGAGTCTTTTCATATCTGTCAACTTAGGTATAAAGAAAATGAAGTATAAACAAATGAACAACAAACCTGTTTCTCTTGGGCTCTAGTTGCTTCTTATCTTGACGGATTAATTCAAGTTGTTTTCTGTCCTGATCCATCCTTCCTTTGTTTTGATTTATAAACTGCACATCTTTAAAAGTTGCTAATTAGAAATAAATACTTATTGTGACAATAACATTGATATATTCCAAATGTTTTTAGTTCTGCTCATGCTTCCATTCCACAACCACTAAACATTTTATATGTAGCAAGCCAGAGCTCAAAGTTCTGTAACTGGTCATAATGGGATATGATCCAGAGATTTTATTGCTCATATTTATCCCATATTTTCCTGCTGTAGTTATTTATTGAAGAGTACTCTAGAAAGTATATTAGATTTTGTAGAGTTTTGTTTTTTTTTAAGCTTTTTAGTAACAAACAGATTAGACTAATAGTCTAGGACCTATATATGAAGAGGCAAGATGGTTTTCTATTTAAATCAAGAAAAAGGGAGACAGACTTAAACTGAAAATGTTAATAGGGACAGTTGAAAGAACAACTCAGAACTGTGGAGGCAAATAATTGTAGTATTACCTAGAGGGATTGAAAAACAAATTGCCTAATTTTAAAGACTGGAACAGCTGGTGTTGTCTCATTCTCCACACCCTCTCAATAAGTGCCCAATGCAGTTTTGTTGTGGTTTTTCTTTAGACATAAACATAATCAACACAGTAAAGAAGATAATGAACCAATGACTAAGGCATCAGCCTGTTTTTTCTGTCTGTTCAGATGTGCCAAACACATCTTTATCCTTCATTGAACCATCAAATAGAGGCTGGCAAATTAAAACTTTCATATTTATTTAATCAGCTCCCCCACCTGAAACTTTGGGCCATTTAAAAATCTTTAAATGACAATTTGTTGTTCAGGTGAAACTAAACATTTTTCAGTTCTAAAAGTATACTGGTGATGCCAAATGCAAACTAGTGGCCTTATCTGACATCATGTAACTTTCTCATTTTATTTTATTGTTTAGCCAGGAAATACACAATGATATTATGGGTAAGATGTTTTAAATGGATGACTTAACACCTGAGTAGGTGTTAAGAGGAATTTGATTTGAATATATCTAACCTTAGAAATAAGGTATAAGAAAATCAGTAAATTTGAAAATGTTTTTTTAAGTACTTTAGGTTATAGTCATATAATTAAATCTACAAGTCATGAGTATACCACTTGATAAGCTATCATTGAGTAAACATACCATAATTAGTACCCAGCTGGAGAAATAGGACAATGCCTATAAACCCAAGTATTCCAGACTTTCCCCCTCCCCAACATAGCTACTCTTCAGGCTTCTAATACTGTGAATTAGTTTATTTTTCTATTTTATAAATGTTTTGAAGATTTTTTTGTGGCAAAATTCACATAACATAAAATTTATTACTTTGAAGTGCACCATTCAGTGACGTGTAGTATCTTTGCAGTGTTCTGATGCCATTTCCACCATCTACTTCCAGAACATTTTTATCAACTCCAAAAGAAACTGTACCCTTTAGGTAGCCACTCCCTATTTTTGTTCTCATATATTGGGCTAGAAGAAACCTATTTAAGTGATTCATTTTTCCCTTTTTACCTCCATCGTCCTCAGTACTTTCTTACTGTCTTTCAGAAGCATCTTATTCTTTCCTAACCTCAGCCCTGGAATCAGCCATTTTTCCAGGGAGCCCAGATTCCTTGTAGTGGAGAATGGTATTTAAAAATTAAGATAGGGCGCCAGGTCTTCTAATGCTGTCTTCACTTCTAGGCCCTTTCAGACAGAGCTAGGAAATACATATGTACGTGTGTGTTTGCATAATGAAGTGTACATGTATTCAGTCATCCCTTGGTTTCTGTGGGAGGGGAGATTGGTTCCAGGATGCTGCTTGAATGCCAGAATGTGAGATGCTCAAGATCCTTATGTTGTAAGGTGTAATATTTACATATATCCTGTGTACATTCTCCTGTATACTTTATTTTTTTACCTTTTTAGAGAAAATTACTTTATGTTGTTTGAAAGGAATAATCATTAGCAAACATATAATTTTACTTTAAATCATCTGTACATTACTTATAAAACCAACTACAGCGTAAATAGTTCTTGTCCTTATTCCCTAGACAATAAAGGATAAGTAAAAAGTCTGTGCATGTTCAGTATAGATGTAGTGTTTCTCAGACATTTTTAGTAGGTAGTTGGTTGAATCTACAGAGGCATAACTTGAAGAGATATGGATGGCTGACTGTATATTCTAGTACTGTAAACACATGATGTATGTATACAACATACTTATCTATATCTGGTATGTATGTTCTTTATGTATGTTCTTTCTCCTCCTTCCCTCTCTCTCTCTCCACATATATATGTATGTATAAAATTTAAAAACAAATTCATAGATAACTTCAGAGTCTAACACTACAGGTTTCATTCTAGCCTTCCATATTTTCATATTTAAACTTATTTCTCTGATGACATTCATGTACAATACAATTAGGTGCCTTTGGTTTGGATTCATTTCTTTTTAGAATTTCTTTCCATCTTTCTCAATTTTATTTTTTCCTGTACATGTCCATGAAATATCAGTGTTCCAAAAGGCAGAACTATGCAAGAGGATACTTGGAGAATTGGCACTAACTCCTCCCTCCCCTTCTTTTATGGTGTTCTTTTCCTTCATCTTCTACCATGTTTCCATCCACCCCCTAAAGAGTTACCATCTTAACGGTTGCTTGTTTCTTCCTCTGACTTTTTGTACAAGTGAACAGATATGTGTAGTTTCTTATTTCTATTTTCTAAATAATCTGTAGGTTTTTTGGCACTTTTTTCAACTTTGAAGTATTGCTTTAGCAGTTTAGAAACTTCTTAAATATGTAAACCAGTCTAAATAATCAAGTCTCTTATTGAAGGCAATGGGTCAATGAAGAAAGCTTTTCTAATAGAAGGGAAATCCATACTGGCTAAGTATGGATAGATAATTGGAGAATGTAGTGTGCTGGATTTCTCACATTATTTCAAGCTAATTTATAATAGTCTAAAATTAGTATTGCATTTTTAGATTTTTAAATTTTTTTGTAGTGATGTTTTAGAAACTAAACAAACAGATTTTCTGTGTTTTCATTTTTTTTGCAAAATGTACTTGCTAGTCCCAAGCTTTTAGCATATGCTATTTTTATTATACACTAAAACCTTACAAAAATTGTAGGCAGGGTTTTTGGCACCTAACAGTACTAAATGTTTATTGAAAAAAGTAACTTTTTAATGGAATTCCTTGTTGAACTTTATTTTGTTGGTACATCTACTTTTCTGCAGTATTTTTCACCTTCTGTGTTTCTGCTATGAGCCTGTATAAAATCACTTGTGAATAACATTTTATTGGCACTAGAGATTGGTTCAGGTTGTAAATGTTCTGAAAACATGTAAATTCATGCTGCAGTGATGGCTTAGTGTTTCTGTTGATCACTGACATTAGGGATGATTGAAATCATTTGAAAAATTCAAGTAAATTGTTGCAATGCATTTAAATAGTAATATATATGATAGTAATTTAGATTATATTTATCCTCTTGGCAGGAACTGTGCTTACCCTTATTTTGTATTATGCTGACTCTGCTGTTTTCTTAAAATATTATCAGAGCAAAAATATTTCTTTAAATATTCTTGGAATTAAAAAAAGTCATCTCACCTATTCATAAGTTTCATCTTAATAGTTACCAGCAATTAACAATTGTAACACTAAAGAGAAGCCGAGGGAGTAAATTTATGGTTGCTGACTTAAAAGTCACAGAGATAGACACATATACCTATGGAAGACCTGCAAGAGTGTGCATATACTCATTGCTATGAGAGCTTAGATTTTATATTGATGGCAGTTTCCTGTTTTCTTTTGCAATATACCTGCTTAAAATTATGAAATAAATGCCAGATCTATACTCTACGAACTATCTTCACATACAAATTAAGGTTTCAAACTGTTTTTACTGGTTCTCCAAATTTTAATTTTTTAATCTGTACTGGTTATAATATTGTGGGTCTTCATGTTAAAAAACTGTTAGTTTTCTTTATGGATTTAAGTGTGATTCAAAGACTGAACTGTTAGCTACAGTTGAGGATGTTGCATGGCAAATTTTGGTATAGAATACCTTCCAGAGAAAGAAAGTATGATGTATTGAGTTGGATAACCCTCTACAGCTGTGGGAGTCATATCTAAGAATATGAGTCTTGTGATGTCTCAGATAATCTAGACAAACTTTTTTTTAAGCAACAATTATGTGTTAGAGACTGTTAGGTATACAAAGTGAGTGTTGTGACCCAAGTTGGCATTATGATGTGTCATCTTCCTGCAAAGTGTGTAGACATGCTAGACTTAGTTTTTGACTTTTATTTTAAAATCAGGTCATCACGAAGTAGGTTCTTAAAGGTTGTACAAAAATCATACCATTATTTGAAAAATGAAAAGAGGTCAGTTCTTCAGTACTTTCCACTGATAACTAGAGATACAGTATATTTTTATGTTGTCATAGAAATCATCTTCCAAATTATTCTGCAAACCAGTGTGCTAGGATAGCGAGGAAACATACTGAATAAGTCTTACGCCTGAACTGAGATGAAAGGCAGGCATTCAGGGAGGAACAAAAGAATCTGGTCAAGACAGGTCAAAGTAAATGGTTACCATTACTTTTGATAGTTACATAGCAAAAGAAATAATGTTGGGGTTAGAGAAATAGTGAGGGAAAAGGTATGTGTAAAGGTATATTACTTTTTATTCCTCAGAATACATTTAATAAGGAACATGACAAGTATATCTATGTATGTTTTTTCTAGCCTGCATTTGGTATTATAGAATAAAATTTACTAAGGGATTAAAGATTTAAAAATTAGGTTGGATAAATAATTTTTGTGATGTCAGGCAGACATCCTTATCCTTATCTCACTAATGTGTTTTGATACCACAGGGGATAAAGCTTTCTAAGTATTTTGATCTTCATGGCTAATGGATTTGGAGACTTAACAGCTGCAAGTATCTCTCCCCTTGCTCCCTGTACTTCCCTCTTCCTTTGAAGTTGGGTAAAATGAAAGAAACAGGAGAAGACCTGGGCTGAAGAGGAAGTATCTAACTTTCTTCAATTTCCCTTTTTGTGAATTGGTATTTTGATAGTAATATAATAAAATAAGGAAATCATGTTGAAAACTAACCTCCCAGTTAGCTGGCTTATTTCCTGAGTTTTCAATGTGAAATATTCCTTTCTAAGTAAGTGTTTGTTTCAGGATTTTTAGTTTTTGGTGTGTGATTTACTTATTATTTTAATTCTTTGTCTATGTATAACATGCATCTTACTACAATCTCATTCATTCATCGGATGCCAGGCATTTGACAAAATAATGATAGAGTGATGAATTAGGCAGAAAGGGACACTGCCCTAGTGAGGTGCATAGTAGTAGCAAAAATGGTATCATTCAGAGATGTTGATGTACACTAACACTCCTCTTTATTCCTGGAATATGGCTACCTAACTCATTGCCTTTCTGCTTATTACTACCACTATTATCATATTTAATACTCCATTCAAAGCCAGGCATGGTGGCACACTCCTGTAATCCTAACACTTGGGAGGCTGAGGCAAGAGGATTGCTGTGAGTCAAGGCCAGCCTGGTCTATGTAGCGAGTTCCAGGACAGCTGGGTCTGTACAGCGAGACCTGGTCTCAAAAACAAAAAAAAGTACTCCATTCACATAGATGATTCATCCAACATTTTGCTTTCTGTTTGACTTTATTGTGCATTGAGAATGATCCTGTTTTTCAATTTCTCCAAAGAACTTGAGATTTTGGTGGTAGTTATATTGAATCTGTAGATTTTTTTTTTTTGAAAATGTGCCGCATAATGGATTTCTTAATTAAATTGAGTCTTGTATACATGAATATAGCATTACCTTTATATTTAATTTGCCCTCAATTTCTCTGCAGTATTTTATAGTTGCCAGATCTTCCCTTTCTTTTGTTAAAAATTTTCCTTACTACTTTTTCTGATTAAGTTAAAAATACTATACAAGTATTTTAAAACTTAATCTTCCAATTTCTAATAGTATTTAGAAATATTAATTTTTATATGTTGAGGTTTTATTGTGGCATTGTTAATTTGTAAATGCAGTTTTATTTTATTTTAATCTGTATTTCTAATATTAATATTATTGCCTTATTACACTTGTTGGGAATTCTAGTGCAATGTTGATTAGGAATGGTAAGGGTAAACATACTTGTTTTCAATTATAAGAGGAAAGCAGTCAGTCTGCTTAACATGGAAATTACAGTGACTAGAAGACTATGAATGTGGACATATATCAATTCACTGTCATTAAAGTGGACTAAAGCATTGATCTCTCTTGATGCCTGAAGTTATCTCTTTGGGGACTTTACTTTGAGGACTTCATGACACAGGAATTCAGTTACTTTTATTATATAGACTGGTATCTTTTGGTTCATTTGGATTTACCTATACTTATATCTGAGGATGAGAGAAAATTTCCAATATTGTAAATGATTAAGTCTTTACCTTTCATAATTGAAGTGAAAGGTGATAATGAAAGTTTACAAATTGAAAAATATCAGATTATGTATATTACTTAGACATTTTAAGTAGCAGAAGAAACAGCTAAAGAAGTTACACGCACGCCAGGCACGGTGGTGCATGCCTATAATCCCAGTAGCATGGAAGGCGGAGGCAGGAGGATGGCAAGTTCGAGACCAGAGGCAGTCTGTGTAATTTACCAGACGCTGTCTCAAAAACTGAAAAAATGGGCTTGGGGTGCAGCTCAGTGGTCCAGCACTTGCAAAGCATATAGGTGTGAGGCCCTGGGTTCAACCCCCAGTACCACAAAAAAAAAAAAAAAAAAAAGTTACATGTGCTTGCTTAGTGAGACAGGACCAAGAGTGATCCAAGTGGCTGCTTTTAAAACATTTTTTAATACCACTTTTACTTTTGTCTAAAAGCACTTACGGGGCTCAGGTTTAGCTTAATTAGTAGAGTGCTGCTCTTCACTCTCAGAGGCTGTGGGCTCCATCCCCAGCACCACAAAAAATGGGAGAAGGATGTGGCAATCCACTCCTGAAGCAATCCTGAAATAACTGGCAGTTGAAAACTCTATGAAGGTTGCTATGAGTTGACCTGACTTGATGACACCTAAAAACAGCAACAAAAAGCACTTATTATTTATTATTCTTGTATTTAAAGTGCTTAGTACATGGAACTTCTCCCACATATTATTGAAGGAAACAATATATTTATTGCAGTTTATTTTGATCCTACCAGAATTGTAATTATTTTAATAATACATTTTGAATGGGCTGTAAGAGATCATCTAGGTTAACTACCACTGATATATTTTTGGATACAAATAATGACCTGACAGCATGTACAGGAAACTTGAAAATTTATGGTATCAAGACATTATAACACACTTTTCATACCTAAGGGCGAGCAACAATTTTGGAAAGAACTACTGTGTCAGTAGTCTATAGTCAGGAATGAGTCATACTCTTTATGACTTATTTATTGATACTGGAATATATTTATGAAATATTTTTCAGTGATAAAAGAATATAGAATAGATATCATATACTATTTTTGTAATAAAGTATGTTTTTAGGTATAAATGTATATAGAATATTCTCTACCTATAATAGAAAATGCCTTAAGTAGAAATATTTGATTAATAGACATTTCAAGGCATCATTTTTCCTGTTGATAAGCTCTGGGTTAGTTGCAAGTTGAATATATTCTCTCTTTTTTTTTTTTTTTTTTGTGATACTGGGGGTTGAACCCAGGGCCTTGCACTTGCATGCTTTGCAAGTGCTGGTCCACTGAGCTGCACCCCCAGCCCATTTTTTAATTTTTTGAGACAGGGTCTCACTAAGTTATGCAGACTGCTTCTGGTCTGGAATTTGTGATCCTCCTGCCTCCACTTCCCGAGCTGCTGGGATTACAGGCATGCACCACCACGCCTGGCAATATATTCTTTTTAATGGTGTCAGTGACTATAGTAAAAATTCGATGTCTACTTTTATTGCTCTTATGATTTCCCCCTTCAGCTTTAGCTTTTGTCATTTTAAATTCTTTTGAGAGTTGGCCGTTGAATTTTTCTTTAAATCACTACTGTGATATAAATGTAAGTAAAATACTCTGTCTTCCTAGTATTAATTTGTTTTTGCACTATTGGTTATGTTTTCTTGGGTAATACAGCAAGTTAATAAAATGCAAATGAAAAAAGGACCTATTTTCTTGCTATCTCAAATCTGTTTTGAGCATGTATAATTCCTTTTCTTCCTTGGATGTGTAATCTCTACTTTAAATAGCTGTCATTTAAGACTTTATTGTTGCTTTGACATCCTCATCATTCCTCATCTGGTGTATGTGTGTGTCTGGTGTGATACACACAGACACAGACACAGACACAGACACAGACACACACACACACACACACACACACACACACCCCTTCTGCACAGGTCTTTCTATTTTTGATCTCAGAGTAAAAGTCTAAGTTCTTTTGGTGGCCTATAAATCTTCTACTCCCTCTTTCACACTTTTTTTTTTGGTGTATGTGTGTCTCTGAATGGATACATGCTTCGTTAGCTCTCTCGCCTCCTCCCCTTTGAGGTTTTTGAGTTCTCTATAAGACTTTCATAGACTGTTTAAAAATTTAAAATTGGGTGCTCCTTAGTATATTCCTCATTTTTGATGGTTCTCCTTTATATAGCACTCTTTACTATTTACAGTAATTTATTTTAGCTACTTATTGCCTGTCTATTCCCACTAGAATAAAGCTACACGGAGGTGGAGTTTTTACCTCTTGTTCACTGTTCTATCTTAGCCCTTAGAATAGTGCTTAGATAGGCACTTAATGTTTGTCAAAAAATGAGCGAATTCTGCTTCTTCCAACCCATACTAGATCCTCTTCACACTCTGCTGGATCCTTCCAAACTTTCCCTGAGAAGGCTAACTATATAGTGGAGCTCCTTCACTCCCTGTTCTGGCTTTTATGTTGAATTGCATGTGTTTTTATTTTTCTCTTTCTGTGTGCATGTGTTTTTATTTTTCTCTTTCTGTGTGCATGTGTTTTCTGGTGCAAAGCTATTCCTTCCTAATACTTTCATTCTTTGATTTGTTTCTTGCCTTTCTGCCTCTGCTTAGGTTTCCCTGATCTGCTCTGCCAAGTATTCCTCTGTTTAGTCTCTTGGTCCTCTGTTATAAGAGTTAGACTGCACTGAAAATTATCATTTAATTGCTGTGTTTCTTCTTCTGGACTTGAATTTTGATAACCCCCGTGTCTGCATTGCCTAGGGCTAGATTTTCTGTCTCCTCTCCTCTTCATCTTCTCTTCATCCGTTTTTTTTCTCCCTCTCTTGGTAAATGATGGTGTACAGAGTAACACAGCATTGGCTTTTTCCATTATGCAACTATTAAATCACTTTTGGTTATACTTTTATCAACTTACAAGGTGCTTTACAAGCACTCTATCACTGAGCCACCTGCAGCGTAGCACTGTGGCATTGGATCCCATCAGATCTTGGAAGCTAAGCAGGGTCGGCCTGGTTAGTACTTAGATGGGAAACGGCCTGGGAACACCAGATATTGTAGGATTGGGAGAAGGACCTGGCAACCCACTCTCAAAAAACAGCCATTGAAAACCCTATTAATAGCAGAGAAACAATGACAATAATGTTTCATATGTTGTGTGGAGGGTTGCTATGAGTTGGACACTGCTCTATGGTACCTAACAACAGCAATAACACCACTGACCCACATCCCCAGCCCATTTTTTACTCTGTTTTATCTTGACATATGCTGCCGCTAGCCTCAAACTTGAGATCCTCCTGCCTCTGTCTCTTGAGTCACTGGGATTACAAGCATGTACCACTGTGGCCAGTTCAAAAAAATCAGTTGATTTTCAAATCTTTTGCTGTATCATCTTTTGTGAATATTATGTATTTTTATATTTTTAGATTTGTGGGCAGAAGTAAAGAAATCACCCCCTCAAAATAGTAATTATAGTAGTTGTGGGCAGTTTTTGCTAGGAAAGTTAGGATTAATTTTTTTATAAATAATCTCATGTAACATGAATTAAACTGTTTCTGGATTTTTTGTTTTGTGCTTATTTTACAGGGAAGTCTTAGAAGTAGCCGACAGATCTCACCTCAGGAATTCATCTATGAACTGAAAATGGGGTGTACAGATGAGAGACTTTTCACATACCTGGAATCACTCCGCGTGTCCTTGACCAGTAATCCTGTGAGGTAAAACATCTATCGGAACATCATGAGGGCATATTATAAAATTAAACAGATTTATGAATTGGTCATTTTTATTCTTTTTTCAGATAGATAGCTGATAACCTTCAACAATTTCTCAAGATAAAAATGAGCACTATATTTACAAGCATGAAGAGTCTCAGTGATATCTTTTGTATTACTGAGTGGTATATAACTCATGAACTTAAAAACCATTTTTATAGAATTTTTAAAAACTTAAGATTTTTGAAAGAATAATTATGATCAGAAACTATCAATTTAATGTGATTGAATTTCACTGTGAATTTGGGTTTGTGTGTCTTGATTCTTGTTTAATATACCAAGAAATGTTGCTAGTTAATTTTTTCCTTTATTGGAAATGGCTTCTTTGTAGGAGCCTCTACATTAGCATTGCTATATTCAGCAAATAAAATATATGGAAGTCACAATAAAATTTGAATTTTGGATATAATTGAAAATTTGCTTATCTGAAATCCAAATTTAACTGGATATCATTTCTGTAAATTACTCTTCAGATGTTTGGGATAAGGATAATGTTTGGTGCCTTCGATCAATTGTTTACAAAATTTAAAAGTTGGTGTAATTTTGATAAATGTAATTTTGATAAAAGTGTAATTTTGGGCACACTTGAAATTGTCAGGTTATTGGAATATAGAATACAGATCTACTAAAAAACAAAATAGAATAAAAAATAAGATGGAGTTGAGATATGACATGTGTGTTAATGTTGGTGCCTGAAAAGAGAGATTTCAATCTATATGGAGGCTATATGTTTACCCTAAATTAGGTTGGTGGCTAAATCTGAATATTCTTGAAAAATTTAACAGAAGTTGTCATGAAATATCTTAGTGAGTAGTCAGAATTAAAAAAATTTCTGAGTGTTAAGGGTCTGTGTAAAATCCTTTTTGGCTTTGTATTATATAAAGATGAATATTTTTGTGTAGGAATACTATGAGTGCATATATTGTTGTTGTTCAGTGCCTTTGAGTCTGGTCTGACTCATAGTGACCATATGTACAACAGAGTGAAACACTCCCACACACTGTGCCATGATTGGCACTATTGTTAGTGCCTCTCTGCTATTCATAAGGTTTTCAATGTCAGATTCTTTCAGGAGTGGATTGCCAGGTCCTTCTCCCTAGCCAGCAGCACCTGGTATTCCTAGGCTGTCTCCCATCAGAGGACTGACCAGGCCTACTCTGCTTAGCTTCTGAGAACAGGTGGGATCAGATGCTAGGGTCCTGTGGCTGCAGACATGTGCATATATGTGTATATATATTCACAAAGCTAAAATGACATATTATAGGTAGAGGTTAATGATGTGGAAAACAATTTTTTTTTTTTTAAGTATGTAGGCTGTTAGAATCTAAGGCTTCACACATGCTAGGCAAGTACTCAATCATTGAGCTGCACCCTCAACCCTTTTTTTATTTTTCATTTTGAGACAGGATCTTGGTAAGTTGTGCAGGCTACCTTTGGCATCAAACCTCCGAACTTCCTGCCTTAGCATCCTGAGTAGGTGGAATTATAACTGAGTGCCATGATGCCCAATAAAAAATAATTTCTTTGATATTCTTTCTGATAAGTACTTTTTGGATATTTCTGAGGTTTGAATATAATATAAAACAGTCCCTGACCATGGAAGTATTTGGAACACAAAAACCTTATCTGTTCGGATATGAGAATGAAGGAAGTTTAATTAGGTGTATAAAGTACAAACAAAAAAACCTTTAGTATATTTCAATTTTATCTTTTTTCACATTTTGCCACTTCCAGTCTGTTCTTTGGACTATAAACTAAGGGGGACATGAGACTAGGGCCTTCATATGTGTAATTTACCTCTCTTTTTTTTTTTTAATCAGGTACAGTGTTGAGCCATGTAGGAAATGCTCAATAAAGACTTGTTGATTGAAACAATGGAGTTTTAGCCTCCTTCAGTCTTACCTTGGGTATTATTTGAAATTGAAGTAGAGAATTTAGCAAGTATATTCATAAATGAAGAGCTTTTGTTTCCAGCTTAATCTATATTTGTAAAATATAGTCACTTAAAAATATTTATTGATCACCTACTATTTTCCTAGTATTGTTAGGTGTGGGGTTGAGTAAATAAAGGTCATCAGAACCCTTTTTTTTGGAATTCAAATGGAAGAAAAGGGCATTTTGGGGTCACCTCAGGTGACAACTCATTTCTATTTATCAGCCACTGGGCACTGGAGATATTCAGTTTCTTAGTGTAGTAACATGGATGAATGTCCCACATGAGGAAGTAACTGCTTAAAGCTAGAACTGACCAGTGTTTCTCACTACTTCTCCTCATCTCCCTTCTTTTTAAGTTGTTGTTAGGTGCCATCAAGTTGGGGTCCTACTCAAAGTGACCCTCATAGGGTTTTCAATGGCTGATTGTTTTGGGAATTCTACGGGAGTGGATTGCCACATCTTTCTCCCACCTTCTTTTTAAGTAGGTGAATGATAATAGAAGAAAATAAAATTGAAGGATTTTATATGTGAATTCATGTGTATTATAATGAAAAGGATTATTTATTGTGATTTTTTACCTAAAAATACCGGGAAGGTGCGCTGTATGTCTTAATTTTAAAAAATCTTCTTAAAATCCTGTGGAATTACTTCTCCAAGAATGCATAGTTTGATAATGTATTATTAGGTACCCATCTTGTTTTCTGTGAAGGAATCCTTTCAAATGAAACAAAAGAAAATGTTACCATTGGAGAATTTTTTCTGAAATTGTATCCCTTAATGTATATAGAGAGTATTCACAAGGTACTTGGGAATATTTCTTCTTCCTAGGTTTGAGTTAGAAGAGTGCCTTGGCTGGGCATTAAAATGTGAAAGTTACACCTATGATCAAACCTTTGGGTTTTCCTCTTTGCTACGTGCCTGACAATAAAGTCAGTTTTTCATGTTTTCTTGTTTCTAATCAGTATATGACTAAATTCCTAGAATGAATTCTAATTCTTGTAAGCTTTGAGATCATTGTTGGACTTGTGATGTCACTGAGTTAAAAATTAAAGCAGTTAAAATTCTTTAGTGAATAGAATAAAAAAGAAACAAGTAAAATGATTAATGATGGTTCTCCAATGCTGCTTTAGGATCAGAATTTATTGTAATCAGAAGTCAAAGCAAAAGTAGCCTCTCTGCCCCTCACATTGGCTCTCTCCTCCCCCTAGTTGGATAAGTAATATTTTTAGAGTCATTCATCAACTCCTGAAACTCTGCCTAGTAATTATGAGCCATGTCAACCTTTTACTATCTAGAGAATGAGTTATGTAAAAACCGGTGTGTTAAATACCAGATTCTATGCCTCATTTTATGAGGATTTTATGTGAAGACAACAAAGTTCTTCTGTTTGAGGTTTATAGATTATCCAGTAGTCAAAACTGGTGACAGTTTTGAGCTACATTTGAACACTAGGGGAAAGAGCAACTCCTTCAAATTAGCAAATACTGTATAGCTTTTAGTGAGTGTTGTAGTGATTGAATACATATTTTTAAAAACATAAAAAGATAGTCACTAACATCATTATGATTGATTGCAAGCATTTATGTTTTATACCCATTTATGCATCTATGAAATTAGTTATGGTATGTATCTTTATTTTCTCAATTTGATGTACCAGTGAAGGGCAAGATTTTTATTTCAGAAAATCCAGTGTTATCAAGTCTTTGTGGCTTGTGATTTTAGGTTTTCCTTTAGTTATAGTTAAAATTTTTGCATTTTGAAGTTAAGAAATATTTTCCCACTGTCTTTTTTTTTTTTTTTTTCCTTTTTTTGTGGTACTGGGGTTGAACCCAGGGCCTCATGCTTTGCAAGTGTTGTACCACTGAGCTGCAGCCTCAGTTCATTTTTAGTTTTTGCGACAGAGTCTGTAAATAACCCAGACTGCCCTGAACTTGTGATCCTCCTGCCTCTGCCTCCCGAGTTGCTGGGATTACAGGTGTGCAGCACTATGCCTGGCATCCCACTATCTTTTTCTTGGAAAATTTCTAAGGATATTCTGGAATTAGATTTGATTAAGGTGGTAACTACAAGAAAATAATTTTTGCAAAATTTTCAGAAAATGTACATATGAGTAAATAGCCTTTGAATGTCATTATTCTATTTAACCAATGTCTACTTTACAGTCTAGTTTTTCTGCATTTCTTTGATTGAGAAGTTGGGACAGGTAGAAGAGCTTGACTTGAGTTTGAAAGTTTGTGGGAAGTAGTGAGATTAGTTTTCCCATTTATATCAATGTGATAAAGAACAAATCTTTCTCGACAAAATATTTTGACATTACTAATATTTTTATTGGGGCTGGGATTTAGCTCAGTTGGTAGAGCACTGCGCTGCAGTCTCTGAGGTCTCCAGTTCAATTCCCAGCACTGCAAAAATGGGAGAAGGGCCTGGCAATCCACTCCCAAGGCAATCCTGAAACAGTTAGCCATTGAAAACCCTATGAGGGTCGCTATGAGTCAGATACCGACTGGATGGCACCTAACAACAACAACAACAATATTTTTATTGGGCTTGGGTTTAGCTCGGTTGGTAGAACGCTGCTCCCCATTCTCTGAGGACCTGGGTTTGATCCCCAGCACTGCAGAAACGGGAGAAGGATGTGGCAATCCACTCTCTTGAAACAGTCAGCCATTGAAAACCCTAGGAGGGTTACTAGGAGTCAGACCCCACTCAACAGCTCCTAAAAATAATAATACTTTACTCACTTTAACAACAATTTTTATGGAATTCTAAATATACTTAAAAGACTACTTGTGTCAGTAAGATATCTATTGGTGAGGCTGGGTTTTGAATATCTTCTGTAATGTTAAAACTTCCATTCATCCTTTCTAAAATTCTATAGCCCTCTATCTTGTGGTAACTACTCTCCTGAATTTTGAATTTACCATTACCTTTCTTTGCATTGTTTCATCATATATATGTATATTCTTAATTAATATTCTTTTGTTTTATATTGTTTTATCATATATATACTTAATATATTGTTTGGTTTTATATCTTCTTAAATTTCATGTAGATAGAATTATCTTCCATGTATTCTTCTGAGACTTGTGTTTTCCCTGCAGTATTGTATTTCATAGATTTATACATGTTGGTGTGTGAGTTGTTGTTGCTCCTTGCAGTTAATCAATTTTCATACCTTACCTCTGTTTTACATATATCATAAATAGTGTATGAATTTTTTTGTCCAGTCTAAATTCTTTATCAGGTGGTTTTATTTTTTGTTTTTAAGTGTAAAAATATATTGGGATTTATATCTGACATTTCATTTTGCTTTTTCTAAGTTCACCTTTCCCACTCTGCTAACCTTTCTACATTTGCTCTTTCTTCCTTTCTTATTCTCCTTCCTTTTCTATATTCTTCTGTCTCCTTCATACTCTTCTTCCTTATCTTCTTTTACATAGGTTTTTAATTTATCATTTCATTTTTCTCAGTTACTAATTTAGAAGACAAATAATCCTGTTCGGATCTTATAACAGTGAAGAAATTTAACATGCATGTACTTAAAAGTGGCAGGAATAAGGAGCAGGTTTTTTTAAAATCTTCTGTTGAAGCAAGGACTTTATTTTTATTTTTTGGTACTGGTGATTGATCCTAGGGCCTTGCACTAGGTAAGGATTCTACTGCTGAGCTATATCTCTACCTCTTTTAAATTTATTTATTTTTATTTTATTTTTTATCTTGAGACAGGGTTGTACTAAATTACACAGGCTTGCTGCTGCTTCGAACCTGTGATCCTCCTACCTCAACCTTCCGAGTTGCTGGGGTTATAGGTG
>VMDO01017611.1:0-44406 GCA_007922755.1 Pedetes capensis
AGAGATAGGGTGAAAGTATACAGCCCTGACGCACACCTTTCTCAACTTTAAACCACGCAGTGTTTCCTTGTTCTATTCGAACAACTGCCTCCTGGTTCATGTACAGATTTCTCATGAGCACAATTAGGTGTTCTGGTATTCCCATTTTCCGAAGTGTTATCCATAATTTGTTGTGATCCACACAATCAAATGCTTTTGCTTAGTCAATAACACATAGATAGACATCTTTTTGATATTCTCTGCTTTCAGCTAATATCCACCTGACATCAGCAATGATGTCCCTAGTTCCCCGCCCTCTTCTGAATCCCGCTTGATTTTCCGGTAATTCCCTATGTATTGCTGCAGTCGCTTCTGAATGATCTTTAGTAGAATTTTGCTGGTTTGTGATATTAATGATATTGTCTGATAGTTTGCACATTCAGTCGGATCCCCTTTTTTGGGAATAGGCACAACTATGGATCTCTTCCAGTCAGTTGGCCAAGTAGCAGTTTTCCAAATCTGTTGGCATAAACATGTTAACACCTCCAGTGCTGCATCTGTTTGTTGAAACATCTCTATTGGTATCCCATCAATTTCTGGAGCTTTGTGTTTCCCCAGTTCTTTCAAGGCAGCTTCCACTTCATCCTTCAAGTGAATTGTAATTCTGTATATAAGGCTGGGCTATCCGGAAATAAAACAGAACAAGGTCACACTGCCTCCGAGCTACTGTGTCTGTTACCCATCGCTGATTCTTCATCTGCCTTCGGGAACCCCTGGATCTTAGGCTGCAGCTGGTCTGCGGCATTCCCCCAACCCCTCAGGTTTAGTTTTTTAAGAAATTTGCAGGCTGTTTTCCAGAATGGCTATACCATATCACATTGCCACCAGGAATATACCCCTGATCATCCTTCACATCCTTGACAACATATGATGCTATTACTATTTTTTATTTTAGCCATTCTGAGAGGTTGTTGTTAGGTGCCATTGAGTCATGTCCAACTCATAGCAACTCATAGGGTTTTCATAGGGTTTTCGAGATTGCCTTGGAAGTGAACTGCCACATCCTTCTCCTATTTTTGCAGTGCTGGGAATCGAACCGAGGACCTCAGACTGCAGAGCGGTGCTCTACCCACTGAGCTAAATCCCAGGCCCATTTTGAGAGGTATGTAGCAAAATCTCATTACAATTTTAATTCGCACATCCCTAATAGCTAATGGCATCTCACTGATCATTTCATGTGCTTATCTGCCATCTGCGCATCCTCTTTGGTGAATTGTCTGTTCATGATTTTTGCCCATTATTTGGATTTTTTAATATCATTGAGTTTTAAGAGACTCACCCTTTGACATATGATTTGTAAATATTTTCTCCAAGTCTGTATCTTGCTTTTTCTTCATCTCTAACAGGGTCTTGCATAGCACCATCCCCAACCTTTTTGGCACCAGGGACCAGTTTCATGGTTGATTAAATCATTGGTCATTGGTTACTTTTTTCAGTACTGGGGGTTGAACCCAGGACCTCATAGAATGCTAGGCAAGTGCTCCACCACTAAGCTGCATCCCAGTCCCTTTTTATATTTTGTTTTCAGACAGGGTCTCACTAAACTTCTTCACAGGCTGCTTCTTGTCCTTGAACTTGCAGTCTTCCTATGTTAGCCTCCCAAGTAGCTGAGGTGAAAGGCCTGCACCACGATGCCCAGAAGCCATCGGTTATTGAACTCAATCTCCAGCCCCTCTCCTCTCCCTGAAATGGAAGACAGGCTAAAAGTTCCAACCTCCTAATCACACAGGTTGTCCTGGCAACCACCCCCTATTCTGCAAGAGTTGCTACTGAACCAGGTCTCTTTTGCCTGCTGCACAGTATGCCAATCACTGAAACAATGAATCCTGCAAAAGAGAAAAAGTTGTGCTGGGTATGGTGGTGCATGCCAGTAATCCCAGCACTAGGGAGGTGGAGGCCAAAGGACAGTCAGTGGAGGGAGGAGGATTGAAAGTTTCAGATCAGCATGTTTTACATGGCAAGGTCGAGGCCAGCCTGGCCTACACAGCTAGACCCTGTCTCAAAAAAACCAAGGCCAGGAATGTGGCTCAGTACTAGAGTGCTTGCTTAGCCTGTGCAAGGTCCTGAGTTCAATCCCCAGCACGAGAGGGAGGGAGGGAGGGGAGAGAGAGAGAGAGAGAGAGAGAAAGAGAGAGCGAGAGAGAGAGCGCGCCAAACATGTGAAGACAAGAAAACAATCCTCAGATGGGCCTCCCTGGGCATAGGGTTAGGGTTTAGGGATATTTATGGCATAAAGCAACAAGGTGACTTAGTTGTTGTTAAGGTGCTATGGAGTCATGTCCAACTCATAGTGACCCTTATGGGGTTTTCAGTGGCTGATTGCTTCAGGATTGTTTCAGGAGTGGGCCGCCACATCCTTCTCCTGCAGGGCCTCAGAGTACAGAGCAGCACTCTACCAAGTGAGCTAAGTGAGCCCGAAGTGGGTTAAGGTGTTGGTTAATGTGATTGGGTCCACATCCATACCACTCTAGCATCTAATCCCAGCTCATTTCAGAAGCTAAGCAGGGTCAGACTTGGTTAGTCCTTGGATGGGAGACTGCCAGGGAATATCAGGTCCTATAGGTTGGGGAAAAGGACTCAGCAGCCCACTCCTGAAACAATCATACATTGAAAACCCTACAAGTAGCATAGAAGCACTGATATAGGGCCAGGCATGGCACAGTGTCCGGAAGCGTTTCTTTCTGTTGTACAGAGGGTCTCTATGAGTCTGACCTGATTCAATGGTACCTAACAACAACAACCACAAAGGTGATTAGAGGTAAACTGATCACTGCCTTGTGCATCCAGAATCAGTCTTCATAGCTCCTCATAGGACACATGTTCAGGAAATGGTGGCATTACCACGATCTGAGAAAGTAGTTTTTGGCTTTCCGATGTCAAAAGGTCACCTAACAGACACCTGTGCAGAACCAAGTGAAGAGGTGGTTTCAAAAAAAGCAGCCGTTGCCAAGTAGACTGGCACCTATAATTCCAGCACTCGGGGGCCACAGGCCAGCCTGGGCTACATAATGAGCTACATAGTGAGACCCTGTCTCAAGGAAAAAAAAAAAAAGAAGAAGAAGAAGAAGAAAAAAAAAAAATGCAGCCTTCAATGCCCTGGAAAGTAACCACGGCAACTGTTATCCTCAGGACTCCAGGTCAGAGGCCTTACCTACACCAGAGCTGGTGGGAGGCTAAGGATGCCTGGCTCAGCTGGGTGACCTCTCACACTAGTGATTGTTTTGTTTGTTTGTTTTTGCTTTTTTCCTGTACTGGGGCGCTGAACTCAGGACCTCACCATTCTTTGCAAGTGCTCTACCCCTAAGCTGCACCCCCAGCCCCTTGTATTAAGTAGTGAGCTTAGGCTTTAGCAGGTAATATGAAGGAAAAAGGGACTGAGAGTGGCTCCTGCTGTTCTGCCACGATGAAGAAGCCATCTGAGGACACTGGAAAGACATCTTCAAGTGGGTCCCCCACCCTACCCAAGCCCACCAGTCATTGACAAAACAAAGACTCCAGGCCCATGTCACACTACCTGCCCAGAGCTGGGCTCCCAGGGCTGATGTCACACTGGGCATTTCCTAGTTTGAATAAAACTAGAGGGAACACATGCTAACTATCCCCCCGACCCCTTCCTCTCTTATCCCCTCTCTTTCTGTTCCTCTGCTTTCTTTTCTCATTAGCAACCACGTGCATGTCTCTCCCTTCTCTTGGGCCCGCCACCTTCTCTATCCAAGGCACCTTTCCTTCTAAAAGCCTGCTTGTTGTTGTTGTTAGGTGCCATCGAATCGGTATCTGATTCATAGCAACCCTGCATACAACAGGTGAAACACTGTTGTCAGTGCTTCTCTGCTGTTCACAGGGTTTTCAATGGCAGATTGATTTTTGGGAGTGGGTTGCCGGGTCTGTCTCCCAAGCCTATAGCGCCTGGTATTCCCAGGTGGTCTCCCATCTAAATACTAACCAAGCCCCACCTTGCTTAGCTTCTGAGATCTGATGCCACAGGGCTACGGCTGCAGGCAAAACCCTGCTTAGCTTGCCTATTCTTTGGCCTCTTTACCTTCCCCTGGGGAACATAGACAACCTCACGCCGATTCACCCAGGTAATGCAGGATTTCCAAGTTCCTTTACAGATCTGCCTAAACTGCTTCAGGTGCCTCAATTTTCCCTGTAATTGTTCCTTAAAGGTGTACTATCTTAATAAACCTATTCTGTACTATAACTTCTGGATCAGGTATAAATTCTTTTATATGCTGAATACAAGCACCAAGCTTCTGCTGCCAGTTTGCGGACCTATCTACCTGGGCTTCCAGCATCTCCCCCATAACAGTTAATTTTTTATCTTAAATCAGCCTCTTGCTAAATTATGCAGGCTGCCTCTGGCCTTGAACTTCCGATTCTCAAAGACAATGAAAAGCAAGAAACTAAAACTAAGTGAAGCTGGTGGGTTTATTCAGGTTTCCCTTGGGGTTCAGAGTCACATTAGCTCAAAGGAAGCATGGTTGAAAGGGGCCTATGATGAGTAACAAAAGATTCCCTTGACCTCGGCCACCCAGGAAGTTCAGAGTTTTAGGAGCTCTGTGCCATGAAACTGTGGCAGAGACAAATATACATATTTCTTATTATGTCACATGCTCTTTGCTTTCTTTTTTTTCTTTTCTTTTTTTTTTTTTTTTGCAGTACTGGGGGTTCAACCGAGGGCCTCACACCTGCATGCTTTGCAAGTGCTGGACCACTGAGCTGCACCCCCAACCCATTTTTTAGTTTTTGAGACAGGGTCTCACTCAGTTATGCAGACTGCCTCTGGTCTCAAACTTGCCATCCTCCTGCCTCCGCCTCCCGAGCTGCTGGGATTACAGGCGTGCGCCACTGCGCCTGGCTCACACATGCTTACTTTCTGAATCCTGAAATCTCAGACTTTTTTGAGCCTCACACACATATAAGCCGGGCATAGTGGTGCATACCTGTAATTCTAGCACTCAAGAGGCTGAGGCAGGAGGATCATAATTTCAAGTGCAGTCTGGGCTATATAGTAAAACCTTGTTTCCCTCTCCCCCCGCTCCGTGCAAAAAGTGCATATCCAGTCATGAGCCACAAAATGGCATTTCAACCAGTGAAAACTACATATGCTAAAGTGGTCCCACAACATTCTATCACCTAGTGACACTGTAGCCATCTTAGCCCATGTACATATGCTCTATGATGTTCACACAACAAAATCACCTAACTATGCATTTCTCAGAAGTAACTGATGTTGTTAAGTAACACAACTGTATTGCATAAGATTCCAAGTTTTCCATCATCCTTGATAAATCAGAAGATGTAGTGACTATGTGTCAGTGTTCCTGCATGACAACCTTCTTCAGACAGAGTATATAGTCTCCACTACTCCCTACTACACCCCCAACACTGAGGATCAGCCGCATTTGTCATTCAGCACTAAGCTGGCAACATTTTTCTTTTCTTTCTTTCTTTCTTTTTTTTTTTTTTTTTTTTTGCGGTACTAAGGGTTGAACCCAGGGCCTCACGCTTGCATGCTTTGCAAGTGCTGGACCACTGAGCTGCACTCCCAGCCCTTTTATTTTTTTCCTTACTTCCTGAGACAGGGTCTCCCTAAATTACGCAGACTTCCTCTGATCTCGAACTTGTGATCTTTCTGCCTCTGCCTCCTGAGTTGCTGGGATTACAGGCGTGCACCACCGCGCCCAGCTGGCAATGTTTTTCTTATTCTCAAACTGTCTCCTGATTTCTCTTAGCTGCCTGGCCTCCTTGGGCACCTAAATTTATGACCTCTGAGTCTCAGCCCTTCATATAACAGAAGAAATGAGTTCCGAGAGGGATGGGATCTGGTGACAATCTCAAGTGAATCATGAGTTAGAACCAGAATTGCAGTGCCCATTTCTTTAGCGGATGCCGGTGGCCTGAAACTCAAATGTATGCCGTCGTGGTAGCAGCTGGCAAGTCTTTTCCTCTTAGACCGTCTCAGGACTCCCGCCCTGCCATGAGGCCAGCCAGAGGCCTTGGGGCTCCAGGCTGAAGCGGAGAAGGCCTGGTGGTGCGCATGTGCGTATGTACGCGCATGCATGCTTGTGTGAACCCATGACTATCCAAGGAGCAAGAAGTGCCTGAAATCAGAGCTAACATGGGGGGCACAGAGCACGGGGTAAGTGGAAGGAGGCCAGAGGTATTGTGGGGCACAGGGCAGCCTGGAGGGGAACAAAGGTCCAGCCTGCGGGTGACCAGACCCTTCCGCCAGAGCTGACCACTTCTGCCTTCGGAGGGTGTTTCGTAAGTGCCCAGCGTGTGAATGTGCGAGTGTCTGCGCGGTGATGGGACGGAGCCCGCGGGATGCGAGAGGGGGTGGGTCCTGCATTCTCTCTCTCACCGGCATCCAGAGAGGAGCGGGCTGAGGCTCTGCCGGGCAGCACTCACATGAGGAGCACCTGACCCTTGAGTCCTCATGAATCGTGAGTAGCAGCCCCGAGGGACAGAGCCTGATTGGCAGGTGGGGGAGTCTGGGGGAGGCTGGAGGAGGCAAGGGTGGCTCTGGTACCCTGGGTTGGGCTGGGGGGTCCAGGTCTACACTGCAGTGCTGATGCCAGACTGGCTGGGGTTGGGCTGTCCTCGGTGGACTCGAGCCTGATGGAGGCCGGGGACGAGGTGGAAGCAGGCACGGTGGCCTCTGCTTGCCCTTCTCAGAGGCCCTGGCCTCAGGCATCCCGAGGCAGGAGATGTGAGTTTGGGAATCTCTGTGCTCCCACGGGATGAAAAGGCTTCTGAAGCCTCCACTTCCCACACATCTGGAATGTCGGGTGGTGAGGCAGAGGCAATGGACCTACGATGAGGGTCAGCGCCCTTCATTTGTCCACTTTGCCGGGGAAAGGTGGAAGAGGAGGCAGGGAGCTTGAACCTGGGCTCTAGAAAGCAGCAGGCCACTCACCGTGCCTCCTGGGGACCCTCACAGGTGACAGGAGCCCCCAGAGGCTGAGCAGGCCCAGCTATGGTTCCATCTCCAGCCCGCCCGGCCCAGGGCCCCAGCAATTGCCTCCCCAGGGGACCTACCTGAGCGAGAAGATTCCCATCCCTGACGCAGAGCCGGTAGGAATGCTAGAAACTTTTTGGGAGCCATCAGGGTTGGCAGGAGCCTCTGGGAACTCATAAGCAGGGGAAGAGGGGGAGACTTCTGGTGACCACAGCAAGTCCCTTTCTCCTCTGAGTGGCAGTGCTAGGCAGTGGCAACTGCCCGTGTGCTGTGTGGGTCCCCAGCATTACCTGGGACACGCCAGAGTTGTCTGGACATGATCAAGGACTTCCTCATGAATCTCAGCTTTCCTGTGAGGGGAAAGGGGCTTGGGGTGCTTTAGGGTTGGCACCCGGAAACTGTTTTTTTTTTTTTTTTTTTGCGGTACTGGGGGTTGAACCCAGGGCCTCGCGCTCGCATGCTCTGCAAGTGCTGGACCACTGAGCTGCACACCCAGCCCATTTTTTTACTTTTTGAGACAGGGTCTCGCTAAATTACACAGACTGCCTCTGGTCTCGAAGTCATGATCCTGCTGCCTCCGCCTCCCGAGCTGCTGGGATTACAGGCGTGTGCCACCATGCCTGGCTACCCGGAGACTGTTTTAACATTAAAGTTGAAACACAAGGGCACGGGGATAAGTGGAAGAGGCTGCAATCGGGCATCTAAGACCCTGTCACTCTGCATTGCCAGCATCTCGAGCAGATTCGCCAGCTGGGAGGCAGGGGAATAGGATGGGGGCATTGTAGTCTCAGGGGACTCCAGAGAGGAGGCCCTGTGGTCTGAGGAGGGGCTGCGGAGGGAGAAGCTGGAGCAGGGAGGCGTGGCCTCCAGAAAGACCCCCCTGAGGGTCATTGGGATTGCTGACTCAAGCCCGAGAGAGACAGGCAGGTCAGCAAAGCCTGGCAGCTGAGGCTGTGAACGTGATCGATCCAGAAAGCAGCTCCACCGTGACTCAGCAAACCCTCCTGGTCCCCTGTCCAGGGCCCTCCTTGCAGCCCAACGGTGGGGGACAGCTCCCAGGATGGACAATGGACTGCAGGGCTGGCCAGCCTGGGCTGAGAAGCACGCCAGGGCTCAGCTGGTGGGGCACCAGGGCCAGGTGCCCGCACCCCTGTACTCAGGGCCCCCTCCCTCTGCTCACCCCCCCAGGGCACATTCAGCCTGCGGAAGCTGTGGGCGTTCACTGGGCCTGGCTTCCTCATGAGCATCGCTTTCCTGGACCCAGGGAACATTGAGTCAGACCTTCAGGCTGGTGCTGCGGCTGGCTTCAAAGTGCTGAGTCAGGGCCTGAGGGGCGGGGGGGCAGTGGGGCGGGAGGTAACCAGGCCAAGAGGGTGGAGACCCCAGCTTCCCATCTGTCCTCAGGGCGGCTATGTGGATGGTTTTCCTGGGGGCAGGTGTCAAGTTCAAATGTGAAAGGAAAGGGTCCTCGGGGCACCCCTGCCAGAGCGCAGGCTGGAGGGGGCTGGTTTTCCCGTTACACCCTGCCAACCCTCTCCCCATGGAGCGTCCTTGGTGTGAGGGCGCCACCAGCTCAAGGCCTCTGGCTGAAGGGCGCCTCTGCCTCCTCACAGCTGCTCTGGGTGCTGCTCTGGGCCACCGTGCTGGGCTTGCTCTGCCAACGACTGGCTGCCCGACTAGGCGTGGTGACAGGCAAGGACTTGGGCGAGGTCTGCCATCTCTACTACCCTAAGGTGAGCTGGGGGCAGGGGGCGCCTAGACAAGAAGCACCTACTGGTCTCAAGCCCCGAGCAGCTGTTTACAGCCTCTACAATCACATAAATGCACCAGCCCACTCAGACATCACAAGTCCAGTTGACAGATGAAAAGACTGAGGTGCAAACTAATAGCGCACAGATGGAGACGGAACTCAGAGGCGAGATGCTCGTTCTACAGAAGGGGGAATGAAAGCCTGGGGAAGCAACTTGCTCAAGGCAGAAATAGGGAGGCATCAGCTCAAGGATGGTCATTCCTGGACTGGCCCCTGGGAACTTGGCTACTGTGCGTCCAGTCAGGAACACCAATATTGTACCACAAGATATATCAAAGAGACTTAACACGGGGATTTAGCCATTTCAGGTGTGGAAGGGCTGGAGGAGCAAGGGCAGAAGTTGTCACCAAAGTTCAGAAAGCTACCACGTGTCTGGCATGGTAACAAGAACCATCATTTGCTGCTGAGTTACTAGAAGCACTGCAGTGACTGCTTAAATGACCAGCAGCACTGCTGGAGCCCAGGTTACCTGGCATCCTTGCTGGTGACACTGCCATAAACACCACCAGAATCAGGGAAAGACGGTTTCTTTCAACTCCCGATCTTTGAATTAGCCCATTCTTCTGTTACTATATCAAAATACTTGAGGCTGGGTGGTTTATAAAGAAAATAAATTTAGGCAGAGATGTAGCTCGGTAGTAGAGCACTTGCCTAGCATGTGCAAGGCCCTGCATTCAATCCCCACCACCACAAAATAAACAAAACACTTTGATGAGCTCACAGTTCTGGAGGTCCAAGAGCATGGGGCCAGCTCCTGCTGAGCTCTTAGAGGTTCTACCACTTCTCAACATCTCCACACTGAGACCAAGCTTCTAGCTTTGAGGGACACACTAAACCCATATCCGAACCATTTGTTGTTGTTGTTAGGTGCCATTGAGTCATGTCCGACTCATAGCAACCCTCACAGGGTTTTCAATGGCTGATTGCTTCAGGAGTGGACTGCCATGTCCTTCTCCCATCTTTGCAGTGCTGGGGATCAAACCTGGATCCTCGGAAAGTACAGAGCTGCACTCTGCCAACTGAGCTAAACCAAATCATAGCAATCTCTAAACCACAGCAATCTCCTATGAGATCTTTCTTTACCCCAAGTACTGAGGGGTTGAACCCCAGGGCCTTGCACATGTTAGGCAATCACTCTACCACTGAACCATATCCCCAGCCCTTTTTTATTTTTATTGTTTATTTTGAGACAGCGTCTTGCTAAGTTGCACAGGCTGCCTCTGGCCTCAAACCTGCAATCCTCCAGCCTCAGCCTTCTGAGCTGATGGCATTCAGGCTTATGCCACCCTAACTCATTACCCTTCTTACAAAACATAACTGGAAGCCAGCTGGCAAGGCTGGGCTGCAAACGTAGTCTGCAGGCTCCCAGCCCTGCAGCACAGTGCAGAGTATGGGAAGGTAAGTGTAGGGTGGAACAGCAAAGAACAGGGCCACCTTTAAGCAAGCAACGTCTCCCCGCCGTAGGTACCCCGCACCCTCCTGTGGCTGACCATCGAGCTAGCCATCGTGGGCTCGGACATGCAGGAGGTCATCGGCACAGCTATTGCCTTCAATCTGCTCTCAGCTGGACGGTACCACCCCCATGGGCACCCACGCTTCGGGCCAGGGAGGGGGAGAGCTGCTGCTTCTTCCCCAGGCTGTGAACCTCCCCGACTCCATTTTCTTCTGCCGTTGCTGTCTCCCAGAATGTAAGGTGACTTGTTAGTCACACAAATGGGAGTCACACAGCCTGCAAGGTTACAGCCCAGGGCTGTGGGCCACCCTTGCTCCCTCACCTGGCTTTGCCCTTCTGGCGTGTTCTGTGCTGTCTTCAGCAGATCCCCACTGCCCTCTAGCTGTCCAGCGCCCCTGGGGCTCTGCTCCTAGGAGGCAGATCCCACAGCCTCCGCTCTGCGAGTGGGAGGGCCAGGCTGGGATGACCCGGACCACTGTGATTTCAGAATCCCACTCTGGGGTGGCGTCCTGATCACCATCGTGGACACCTTCTTCTTCCTCTTCCTGGATAACTATGGTGAGGGAGCCCCCACTGCCTGAGGGATGGTCAGGGGCAGTGCTGGAGCTGAGCTGTGGACAGTTGTCCTCCCCACTGGGAGGGAAGCGACTTCTGCTCCTGGGCGCCTGACTCCCTCACTCCAGCTGTGTGGCTGGAGCGAGTTGCTCAAGCCTCTCTTTCTTCCTCCATAACCCTGGGGAGAGAACAGCACTGATGTCACCGGCCCGGGGTGAGGCTTCAGAGAGGTCATATATGCAAAGCCCTCCGCATGGCGCCTGGGACAGTGTGCTCAGGCATTAGTAACCGTTTGTGTCATCAGGTTTTGGGGGGTCTGTATGTGTGTTCTGGGCTGGGATTTAGCTCAGTTGGTAAAGTGTTGCGCTGCAGTCTCTGAGGTCCCGAGTTCAATTCCGAGCACCGCAAAAATGGGAGAAGGACCTGACAATCCACTCCCAAGGCAATCCCAAAACAGCCAGCCATTGAAAAACCTATGAGGGTCGCTATGAGTCGGATACCGACTCGACGGCACCTAACAACAACTAACGTATGTGTGTTCTATGCCTTTCCTCTATCCCTAGGGTTGCGAAAGCTGGAAGCTTTCTTTGGAGTCCTCATTACCATTATGGCCTTGACCTTCGGCTATGAGGTGGGAAATCAGCTGCACCTTCGCCCCTCCCCCAAGACCACGCCTCTCCCTTCCCCTTGCAAAGCCTGAGGGGTGAGGGAAGAGGCCCCGAGCCCAGACCCCTGGCTGCCAGGATGAGGTGAGGGGGTGAGAACTGGTGTTAGAGGCTTTGGCTGGCTGACAGGGTGCCTCCCACAGTACGTGGTGGCGCGGCCAGCGCAGGGAGCGCTTCTTCGGGACCTGTTCCTGCCTTCGTGCCCGGGCTGTGGTCAGCTCGAGCTGCTGCAGGCGGTGGGCATCGTTGGCGCCATCATCATGCCCCACAACATCTACCTGCACTCGTCCTTGGTCAAGGTGAGCAGAGCTGAGGGGAGGAAGAGACCACCCTTCCCTTAGAGCCAGGCTGGCCCCGCCTCCAGCCCGGAGCCCCGCCCCTCCCGCTCCTTCCTTCAGGACTTTGGGCCGGGAAGAGACATTCCCTATTTATTCAACCTATAACAGTGAAGGGGCCTGCAGCTGTAGCCCTGTGGCATCCGATCCCATCAGATCTCAGAAGCTAAGCAGGGTCAGGCCTGGTTAGTACCTGGATGGGAGACCGCCTGGGAACACCAGAAGCTGTGGACTTGGGAGAAGGACCTGGCAACCCCCTCCCAAAAATCAATCTGCCATTGAAAACCCTATGCACATCAGAGAAGCACTGACAATCGTGTTTCCCCTGTTGTACAGAGGGTCGCTATGAGTCGGATACAGACTCCACGGCACCTAACAACAACAACAACATAACAGTGAAGGAACTAGGATTTAGCTCAGTTGGTAGAGCGCTGCGCTACAGTCTTTGACGTCCAGAGTTCAATTCCCAGCACCACAAAAAATGGGAGAAGGACCTGGCAATCCACTCCCAAGGCAATCCTGAAACAATCAGCCATTGAAAACCCTATGAGGGTCGCTATGAGTCAGTACCGATTTGATGGCACCTAACAACAACAACATAACAGCGAAGGGTCTGTTGTATGCTGCGAGCTGGGTGGCAATGATGAAAAACAGCTAAGGCCCCTGCCCTCTAGTCAGGGGAGATGAGCAAGGACCATGTAAAAAAAGGAAGGAATTGAGGACCATGAAAAGTACTCTAAAGGCAATTATTGCAAACAGATGGAACAGCAAGTGCAAGGGCCCTGAGGCAGAAATAAACCAGGTATGTCTGAAGATGGAGCATGGCAAACAAATGGGAGTTCAAGAGTGGACTCAAAAGCCAGTCTTTACACAGTTGATCATTGTGGACCAGGCCTGTGGCAAGGATGGAGAAATAGGCAGGGGGCAGCTGACCAGGGTCTGAACCAAGCTGCCACACAGGGGGCATTAGAAGGAGTTTGGGAGTTTGGGGGGGCATATAGGTAGAAGTGTGAGGGTAGGGGACCTTGAGGTGACTCTGAGGGACGTTGGCCCTGCTTTCTACCTTTCACCTTCACAGTCTCGAGAGGTAGACCGCGCCCGCAGGGGAGACATCCGAGAAGCCAACATGTACTTCCTGATCGAGGCCACCATCGCCCTCTCCATCTCCTTCATCATCAACCTGTTTGTCATGGCTGTCTTTGGGCAGGCCTTCTACAAGCAAACCAATCAGCACGCGGTGAGAGGCACTTTTCCCACATGCCTCCATGCCCTCCAGCTTCGCTGGGGACTACCTTCTGCGTCTCTGCCAGGCTCCAGGCCCAGGGGTCCTCTCTCCTGATAATCTTCTCTGTCAGAAGAGAAATGCCAGCTGAGAGCATGGCACGCACCTACAATCCCAGCAACTCGGGAGGCTGAGGCAGGACGATTAGAGGGTGGATGCCAGAGGCAGCCTGTGCAATTTAGGGAGACTCTGTCTCAAAATAGAAAGTAAAAAAATGGGGGAGGGGGAGCTGGGTTCAACACTCTGGTAAGGAAAAAAGAGAGAAGGAAAGGTCATTCACTCAACAAATCACTACTGAGCCCTTGTTATGTAAAGGGCATTGTCTCACATCCTGGGCAGAGAGGAATCAGTGAGTCACACCTGCCCTCATGCCGCTTACACAGGGAGGGATGAAGAGGCAAGAGGTATAGGGAGAAGTGAGAACTGGGGAAGCACAGTGAACGATGTGGGGAAGAAAGCCAGGTGGTGATGCAGTGTGACTGGGGCTGTGGGACCAGACGATCAGGCAAAGATTTGTGGATGCGGTGACATTTGTGCAGGCCCTGACAGCAGGAGCCAGCCAGCTTCCCCTGACCCTCTGGGATCCGGACCTGGGTCTGCCATAGGAATCACAACTGCTGGTACTTGCTGAACTCTTCCTTGGCACAAGGAGAGAGGACGAAGGAGGACTTGTAATTCCTTGTCTTCAAGACAGGCGGCAGCAGGGCTGGGGGAAGTGGGACAGCCGGGAGGAAGAGGGTGCTGTGGGGCGTCCCAGTTGTCTCTGTAGCAATGCCATTCGTAGTGACCCAAGAGATGCTGGAAACTGAATCCCCATGGGATGCTTCTCCATTTTACATGTTGGCAACAAATTCATGTTAAAGAATAAAAACAGTGCAGTTGAGGGTTTAGCTCAGGGGTAGAGTACTTGCCTCGCAAGTGCAAAGCCCTGGGTTCGGTCCTTGGCACCGGAAAAAAGGAAAAAAAGAAAAGTCAAAAAGAAAAAAGAAAAGAATAAAAACAGCTGGGCACTGTGGCATACACCTATAACCCCAGTGACTCGGGAGGCTGAGGCAGAAGGATCCCAAGTTCGAGGCCAGAGACAGTCTGCACAACTTAGCCAGACCCTGTCTCAAAATAAAAAATAAAAAGGGGGTTGGGAATTGCAACTCAGTGGTAGAGCATTTCCTAGCATACACAAGTCCCTGTGTTCACCTGGGTGCAGCCCTCCAATACTGAAAGGAAAAAGAAAATAGTGAAACCAAAACCCTCACTGTTAGCCTAAGCATGTCTGGCCAGATTCAGCCTGTGAGGCGACCTGTTTTTGACCCTGGTCAATGTCCAGGGTCTGCTTATCCAACACTGTGTCTTCCTACCTCCGTCCTACTGGCCCGGTGCCCTCAGTTCAACGTCTGTGCCAACAGCAGCCTCCACGACTACGCCAAGATCTTCCCCAAGGACAATAACACAGTGTCGGTGGACATTTACCAAGGGGTAAGCGCCCCTGGAGCCAGGGTACGGTCCGCCCACGCCCATTGCCCACCCACCCAGGGGCGGAGCCTCCAGGGGAGGGCAGAGCCTTGGTGGAGGGGGGGGGGCTACAGTCTGACCACACCCCCTCCCTCCAGGGCGTGATCCTGGGCTGCCTCTTTGGCCCTGCGGCCCTCTACATCTGGGCAGTGGGTCTCCTGGCGGCTGGGCAGAGCTCCACCATGACGGGCACCTACGCGGGACAGTTCGTGATGGAGGTGGGCGGGGAGGGCCCGCGGGCCCGCGGGCAGCAGGCCCATTACTAGGGGCTCGGACACGGGGCCTGCCCTGCTGACCCTTGAACCAGACCACTCTACAGAGGGGGAAACTAAGCATCAGAGGGGAGAGGGGACTTGCTGGGAGCTGCAGATGCTAGACCAACAGAAGTCTTTTCCCAAGAGCAACCAGTTACGTGAGGACACACCCCCATCTCTCCCGCCAACCATCTCCAGCTAGGGTCACAGCTGCTCCCATTTCAGAGGTGGAAAAGCTGTGTCCTCGCCAGCGCGAGGTCTGGGCTGAGAGGGCAGCAGATCCCCTGTGGATCCCCCAGCCCTGCTCCCCGCTCCATGACCCCCCACGGCCTTCAAAGTCCTCCCTCCCACCCCAGGGCTTCCTGAAGCTGCGCTGGTCCCGCTTTGCCCGGGTCCTCCTCACCCGCTCCTGTGCCATCCTGCCCACGGTGCTCGTGGCTGTCTTCCGCGACCTGAAGGACCTGTCAGGCCTAAACGACCTACTCAACGTGCTGCAGAGCCTCCTGGTGAGGTCATTGTAGTTAGGTGACCCCGAGTCCTGCCTAACTGATAGCGACCCTCACCCTCAGGGTTTGCAATGGCTGCTGATTGTTCCGGCAGTGGACTGCCACATCCTTCTCCCTGGTGACATGGGAGGTCCACACTCAATCCTGCACGCTGATTCCCCCCTAGGAAGCACCATTGTCCCCATTTTACAGATGAGAAAAGCAATACAAAGCCAGCTGCCTTGCAGCAGAGCTACCATTCAAACTCAGGCACCTTGGTGCCAGAGGCCCCCACCGAGGTTCCATGTTTTGGAAGGCACAGAGGGAGCAGACAGCCTCAGCGTGCTTGGGGGACTTGCCGGCGTGACAGGATAGGAGGGCCCCTTATTCCTCTCCTGTCTGCCGTATTGGGGGAGGGTCCCGCAACCTCAGCACCTTGCCCTCTCCATAGCTTCCCTTCGCTGTGCTGCCCATCCTGACCTTCACCAGCATGCCGGCCGTCATGCAGGAGTTTGCCAATAGCCTGTGAGTACTCCCATCCCCGACTGGTAGGACCACACTGGATCCTCACAACCACCCAAAAGTAGCACTTGATATTATCCCCATTATCCAGCTGCAGCACCTGAGGCTCAGAGAGGTTAAGGAACTGGCCCCAGGTCACGCAGCTAGCAAATGGGGGATCCAGGACTTGAATCTCAGGGTGGGGGCTGTTTCTAGAGCCTTCCTTCACCTTTACCTCACCTCTTGCCAAATCCTGCCAATGTGGAGCCTGCAGGGCCCAGGAGGGAGGAAGCCAGAGAAGAGTGTTTAGTAGCTCCCTGTCCCCAGCTCAGAGCTGGCTGGGGGCCCTGCAGGAGGAAGGAGAGAAG
The DNA here is from genome assembly GCA_007922755.1 of Pedetes capensis. Lineage (NCBI taxonomy): Eukaryota > Metazoa > Chordata > Mammalia > Rodentia > Pedetidae > Pedetes > Pedetes capensis. The sequence continues at coordinate 16,218 of VMDO01017611.1, forward strand.
ACATGCAGGGGGCCCAGCTGCGAGCAGCTGGTCCTGAACACCCCTCCTGTCCCCCTCAGGCTGAGCAAGGCTGTCACCTCCTGCATCATAGCACTGGTCTGCGCCGTCAACCTCTATTTCGTGGTCATCTTCCTGAAAGACATCCCCCACCCGGCCTACTTTGGCCTAGTGGCTGTGCTGGGCGTGGTCTACTTGGGCCTCACCACCTACCTGGTACAGTAGGGCCTGGGGGTCCCTTGGGGAAGAGGGCAGTGGTGGCAACAGTCAGGGAGGGGCTGGGGGCCTTCCCAGAGGTGGTCTGGCCTCTGCCCCACGCCTGGTTGCCTCTCCCCCAGGCCTGGACCTGTTGCATTGCCCATGGAGCCACCTTTCTGACCCACAGCTCCCACCAGCAGTTCCTGTATGGGCTCCCTGAAGAGCAACTGGTGGATGGGGAGAGCTCTGGGTGAGGCCCAGCCAGGGCCTGGCTGGGAGGTGGAATGAAGGGGACAGACGGGTCTGCTGGACGCAGAGCAGCCTGGAGACAGCAGGATGGAGGAAGACCCTTGGAGACAGCCAGATGGGCCTCCCTGGACTTAGTTTGCTAGTTTAGGCAAGTGCTTAGGTTCTGGGTCTCAGGCTCCTCATCTGTAAAATAAGGACTACACCAACCTTGCCACGGATGTAAGACACTTTAACAGTGCCTGGCACCCAGGACTTAAAAATCATTGGAAACATATTTATTTGGAGCATGCCTGTAATCCCAGCACTCAGGAGGCTGAGGCAGGAGGATTTGGAGTTCAAAGCCGGCCTGTGCTACATACCCAGACTTTTAAGAAAAAAAAAAAAAATCATCTATAAGGGTGACCAGACCCCAGAGGAGGTGAGGACAAGAAAGGACACCGGCTCCAACCTGGCACTTAAAAGGAGAGCGAGATGAATACCAAGGAAACGCTAGCTCCCTTCTCTTCCACAGAGCTGGCAACGCAAAACCCGAAGGCTCGAAATCTAAAGCATCAAAAACACCCCCCTCCTGTGTGCGGTTCATTCCTACTCTGCAGTCGCTGTCGCGCTTGCAACCCATTTTCCATGCAGTAAAACCGTGGCGCGGTTCTCTCCTTTAGGCGCCAGGCAGGTCATAAGGAATCCACGCGTCACTGCCTTCGAGGTCCAATTCATTTGCCATCTCCCCAGGGGATCGGGCGGATAGGACTCCCACGCCGCGCTGTTAACTTTCCCTCGGCTCTGACTCCCAGCTCCCCCTAGGGGCAGGCACGGTCCCGAGCGCCAGCACTCCGGCCTCGGCGTCACCCATCCGGGCCAAGCGGAACCACTGGGGGAGGCGCGGGCTTGAGCCTAGAGCCCAGGGGCCGCAGAATCTATCACCGCGAAAAGGTTGGGGGTAGTTCTATGGCAGAGGAAACCCCTCCGCCGCAGGGAGCGGCCGGGCATTCCTTCGTTCCTGAGCAGAGCCTGAACTTTACAGACGCTCCCTAGACTGTTTCTAGGCTCCCCTAAGTCCCTCCTCCAGACTTCTTGGATCCCTCGGACCCCAGCCTAGCAGCTGTGGAGAGCTGCTTCGAGGAGAGGCCACTGAACCTTCCACTAGAGTTGAGGCTGAGGCCGGTGCAATGCCTGAAAGTAGCCCCGACATCCCAGGGATCCACAAGGGCAGGAGGTCCGGCTAGGCGCTCAGGTTGGGGCGCTTGTTTATGAGAAGAATTTCCTCTTTCTTAAAAGGGCAATAGAGAGTGGGGCCCGCACGGAGAGAGGAGAAGGGACAGGTCTGGCGTAACCAACACAGCAGCCCGAGAGGGTTGCTGGGCAAGAGGACCGCCCACCCCACCCCCTACTCCGGGCTTGCTCCAGGAGAAGATGGGACCCACGAGAGCTGAAAAAGGGGATTGGGAGGCGGGGCGGAGTGGGTAGTGAAAAAGGAATCTCCCAGATCCCTCTCCAGCTTCCCAGAAGGCCCCAGCTGTACTGGCTCTACACACCTCTGGTCAATTCACTTGACGTTAACTGACAGCCAGTTATATGCCGGGCTCTGTACTAGAGATGTGGAGGGAGGCAAAAGTCTCGAATTAAAACTGTCAAGGATATCACTGAGGACGCACAGTAAGTAAACCAGGACAAGTCACTGCCTGGCGAGATGAGGTGAAGAGCACCTGAGCTAGTGAGGCCAGGGTCCGGAAAAAGGCCATTTGCACAGGGTCTTGAAGACTAGATAGGAAAGGACAGGCTAGGGAGAGCAAGATTGCCAGAAGTAGGGGTCTGGCGTGCACGGTCATGCGGGGCAGGAAGCTCTGGGAAGTTCTCAGATCTGGAGCAGGACAGGGGCGCGGGTAGGATGGACAGGCTTGTCGTGTGTCAGTAAGCCTAAGATTTAACTTGAGCGCAGAGAGGATAACGAGGACCCGCTGAGGGGGCTACCCTGGGCCTGGGCCAAAAGGCTGATGATGAGGTCAGGCCGCGGCCAGTGACTTCCGGCCAGAGAAACGCCCTTTGGGGCTGCCCCAGCCCCCAGGTTCAGATGGGACTTGGAGGAGGGGCCTGAGGGTGGCTGTGGCCTGCTGAGGGCGCCCTGCCCATCCCTTATGCACTTGGCCAGCCCCACTTGGCAGGTGCGAAGCTGAGGTGCTGGATGGAGAGGATGCTTCTCAGTTGCCGCATGAGGTCATCCTAGGTCCTGTTCCTGTCCCTCCCCCAGCTCGCGTCCCCTGTGACTGTTCTTGGGGACGCAAACTCATTAAGAAAAAAATAACAAAGGATAGGAACAGATTGTTGCTGGGGTAGAAGGCTACAGCAGCTAGGTGCAGATACCCGTCCCCACCCCACCCCCGTGAGGAAATTCAAAGGCGCCCCCTGTACCCCAGCGGCTTGGCGACTCACAGGGTCACCCACCGGCGTGGGCAGAGAGCTAAAGGGCTACTGGCAAAAGGTGCCCCGACCTGAGCTGTCTCTCCCCTGGGAAGAGTCCCGCACCAGCGAAGGTCTGGAGGGGGCAATGGGGAATCCTGTGAGCTTAGGGTGGCCATTTGTGACTCTCAGGCGGGAGAGACAGCAGCCCTGTCCTGCCCAGTGCTCTGTCCCGTTATCCGGACAGCTGGCTCGGTTCCAGCCCCCTTCAAAGAGGAAGGATCCAAGGGAGAGGAGAGCGACTGGCCTACTCAGGTCGGGGGTCCATCAGTCCCCGGTCACACGTTTCCTTTTGGGGTCAGTGTGAGGCTGGGTATCCGGAGATGAAACTAAGGCGCCCTCCCGGGGTCGGGCCAACGCGCTGGCTGGAGGGCCGGGGCGCATTGCTTCACTTCTCGCAGCTCAGTTTCTTTTATCTGTCAAGTGGGAATACGAAGTGTGTCGTTCTAAGGAGTGAACGAGTTTGGAGGCGCAGTCAGACCCGGGTTGAAATGCAGTCATCTAGACTTTGCGGGCACCCCGGGGGCAGGATAAGGACTTGAGGTCCAGCTAGGGGTGGGCATCAGCGCCCCACAACTCCCTGCCCGCCCAGGGCACGAAGCTGGCACTCGTGCGCGCCCGCGCCGCACGCCTCCCCTGCGGGTCCCCTCCCGGCTTCCCCTGGCCGGGAACCGGCGGCTGGACTGGACAGGACGCGCCGGCCCCGCCCCGCCGCGGAGGCCTGGGGCGGGAGGAAGTGCCGAGTCGTGTTTGTCAAGGCTTGGCGCTATGATTTTTTTTTTTAAGTTATGAACACAAAATAGTAACGACAAATGGAACGAGCCTCATAAACGAGGGTCGCGACCCTCCGTCCTCAGGGCGCGCACGAGGCGAAGGGCTTCCACCGAAAGGAGCCCGTGTGCAAACGCGGATCCCCTCGCTGGCTGGGGTGTGTCTCCACAGACGCGGTGACACATGTGTTTCAAATCCTCTAACGGTTGCTGTGTGAGGTCCCCGTGGTCGGGCGCTGGGCTCATCGCGCGCCGGCGCCGTGCCGGGCACTTGGGAACGGAGCCCATCCCGGGAAGACGCACCCTCCCACAACCACTGTGGTTGGCGTGAGGGGGGAAGAGGGTCAGGGAGGGCCTCTGGACAAGGGGGCATTTCTTTTAGGTTGATGAGATTTAGCTGCGCAAAGCAGGAGAAAGCGAGTTGCAAGCTGAGGGAACAGTGCGTCCACAGCCCTTGAGCGCGTGACGCGCGGCTTCCCTTGGAAACACGAGGTAGCGTGACCGCGGCGGTTGGACGTGCGGTGCGACAGGTGAGGCAAGATAGGTAGGCCGAGAGCGTCCCGGGGAAGAGAGTTAGATTTTTTACAGTCTGCAGACTTGTTTTACCCCCCTCCCCGGGTCCCTACACATGCCGAGACAGCAGTGGGCGGCGACAGTCACAGACAGTCACAGTCAGATCAAGAACACAATTTCGTAAGTTTGCACAGCTGTGAGGAGCTGGCAAGGAGTCCTCGCTTTTTCACGATGTCCATGCTAACATCAGACAGGAAAAGATCCATTTTACAGATAGATTAGCAGAATCCCATTTTCCAGATGAACAAACTGAGAAGCAGCAAGGATCTGGCCCTCGAAAAGAGACGCACCTCCCTCTCCTCGGGGCGGGCGGGGAGGGCCTGACCCCCCCCGCCCCGGCGGTCGGCGGCTAGGAAGAGCGGGCCGGGTGCCTGCCCTGCCACGCAGCCGCAGAGGCGCTGTCCCGCCAGCGGGCGGCGGGAAGGAAGGCGACGCCCCCTGGATCGCTGCAGGAACCCGGCCCGGGCCGCCTCCCCGCCCGCCTAGCTGCGCCGGCCCCAGAAATGATGAAAGCCGTGGCTGAGTCCAGGTCTCGCCGAAGCCGTTGCCCTTTTAAGGGGGAGCCTTGAAACGGCGCCCGGGTTCCATGTTTGCATCCGCCTCGCGGGGAGGAAACTCCATGTTGTAACAAAGTTTCCTCCGCGCCCCCTCCCTCCCCCTCCCCCTTAGAACCTGGCTCCCCTCCCCTCCGAAGCTCGCGGGGATCCCTCCCTCCCACCCCTCCCCTCCCCCCCGCGCCCCGATTCCGGCCCGAGCCGGGGGGGAGGCCGGGCGCCGGGGCCAGAGTCCGGCCGGAGCGGAGCGCGCCCGGCCCCATGGACAGCTCGGCCGTCATTACTCAGATCAGCAAGGAGGAGGCGCGGGGCCCGCTGCGGGGCAAAGGTACAGGGCGGCGGGGCGGGCGCCGCAGCTCCCGCGCGGCGGGGAGGAGAAGGCGGCCGGGATCTTCCCCGCGCAGCGGCCGCTGCCACCGCCCCGGGCTCCCGCCTCGGCTGGGCCGGAGCTCCCGCGGGAGGCAGCGGGGAGTTTGAACTCCGAGTCTCCGAGGCGCTGGGCGGGGCCTGGCGCCTCTTGGGCGCTGCCATCTGCTTTTGGTGGGGAAACTGAGGCAGGAGAAGAGAGGGGCTCCCAGGTTGGCGGCGCCCCCTCCCCCCGAGAGGGGCCTGCGGGGTGGAGGATGGGGGTGCGGAGGCCGCCTTCGGGCCACCCACCGAGACTCCGCCCCTTGAGGCTCCGGCGGGGTCGAGGCTTGGGAGGGGACGCCGAGGTGACAGCGGGCTGGGGAGGCTTGGAAGGATCTCCCGCCAACGCACGGCCACGTTCCCGCAAACTTGCGCGCCGCGCGTGGAGGCGCTGGGACCCTCGGAGGCACAGAGGGGCCGCCACTTGCGAGAGTCGCCCGCGCGCCAATGGGGAGAGACTGGCGTCCTGTCAGGCAGCAGGCGGGTGGGCGCGGGGCCTGTGCACACACGCACCGACCTGGGAAGCCGCGCGGCTCGCCGAGGCGGCGCCTCTGGGCTGGCCCGGGTGAGGTTTCCACCTCTGCCCCCCGCCTGGCCCTTGTGGACTCCACGGCCTGGAAGTCCTCCCAGGTCTGCCCACCTCCCGCCTGGGCCTAGCTGCACCGCGGTCAAGGAGCGGAGGTTGGAGAGGGGCGGGTGGAGGGTGGGTCTGTCAATCAGCCCTCTGCTGCCCGGCTGTGGGTCGGAGGTCTGGGCTGGGCGGGGGCAGAGGAGGCGGGGCCAACAGATGGCCCTGGGACACTGGCCCCAGACCTTGGGACTACTACACCCGCTGCCTCTCCTCCCAGCCTCCATGAGGACTTTGGAGCCCCAGGGTGGACTGGATGGAGGGAGAGTGGGAGTGGATGGGGGCACCCCAGGCCCTGGTCCTCCTGAGCAGGGGCTGTTCAGGTAAGGTAGGGTCAGGAAGAGAGAAGAGAAAGTCCCCAGCGTCCCTTCCCCAGGTCGCCACCTGCCTAATGTCTCTACCTTGGGTCCACCCTAGACCTCTCTCTAGCAGGAGAGCTGCTGGGGACCTGGAGCAAAGTTTGACAGGCCTTTGGCAGGGTCATTTCAGAGAGAGTCAGAGCCGCCTTAGCGTGTGTCCCTGGATGAAGGGAGCATGTGTCCCTGGATGAAGGGAGCATGGTCCTCCCTGGCAGGGGTGGCCCCTGGACCCATATGCAGGCCTTTGCGGGCCAGTGTGCCCACGTCCCCGACTTGTGCCTCCTTGTTTCAGGTGACCAGAAGTCAGCCGCTTCCCAGAAGCCCCGAAGCCGGGGCATCCTCCACTCGCTCTTCTGCTGTGTCTGCCGGGAGGATGGGGAGGCTCTGCCCGCCCATAGCGGGGCGCCTCTACTCGTGGAAGAAAATGGCACCATCCCCAAGGTGTGTGGGGGCAGGAAAGGCGGGGGCAGGGACGGCTGGGCTCATCTGGGAGACAGAAGGGGCTCCAGGCTGAGCTTTCCTGACACACCTGTAAGACCCTGGAATGTTCCAGAAGGAGGTGGGAAGCCCCGCCCAGCAAACCCTCCTGGCCTGGCTCTGTCTGCCCACAAATGCTGCCTGCTGGCAGCACTCAGCAAGCACATCCCCTCATAGATGGGAGCTTTTCCAGGTGGGGAAGCGGGGCCCAGAGTTGGCAGGGCCAAAGCTGGGAAAGGGGCGGAATGTCCCACTGTCCTGGCAGGGGAGGGAATCCTGGGTAGATGTGCCTACCCAGCCCCACCCATCCCCACAGCAGACCCCGGTCCAGTACCTGCTTCCCGAGGCCAAGGCCCAGGACTCGGACAAGATCTGTGTGGTCATCGACCTGGATGAGACCCTGGTGCACAGCTCCTTCAAGGTGGGCCCTGCCCAGCAGTCCTGAGCTCTGAGTCTCACAGCGGGTCCTGCCCTGGCCGGGGAAGGAGGTTTCTGCTGGGCCCTGGCCCCTGGGGCTTCCCGGCCCAGCTCCAGCAGCTCTTTTTCCCCCCACAGCCAGTGAACAACGCTGACTTCATCATCCCTGTGGAAATTGATGGGGTGGTCCACCAGGTGAGGGGCCGGGGGCAGAGGTGGTGGGCTTGGCATCTGCCCTCCAGACCCCAGGCTCCCACCCATCTGGAGAGAGCCCCAGGTGGGACTTTGATAGATTTGGAATGTCCGAGGCCCAGAGAGTGGGAAACTTGCCTAAAGCCACGCAGAACCCCAAGGAGGGGGTCCGACGGCAGGCCCGCAGACAGCGGGTTCCTCCTCCCAGCCCTGTCCTGCGTGCCCTCTTGCCCCCTCTGCCCGGGACCCAGTTCAAGTAATTCAGGATAGGTTGTGTGCTGTCCAGCCTGTTCTCCATTACTTGGCTCGGGGGCCGGTGCCCTGCAGCCTTGGGGTGAGGGGGCTGACCCAAGCTCCTGCACTTGGCTGAGGCCAACGTGGGGAGGGGACCAGGCATTAGTGACTCCCTATGAGGTGGGACCCACAGCTGGTGGAGTCGGAAGCTCATTTTGATCTTCTGGGAGGATGAGCGGGTACGACAGCTGGCCCCAGGACAGCCTCCCCGGGCTCCTCCGCCTGCTCCGCCTCTCCTCCCTTCCAGCCCTTTCCCCCCAGCCCCAGCCCTGGGGCCAGCAGCCCCCTCACTGGCTCATCCCCTAGGTCTACGTGCTGAAGCGGCCCCACGTGGATGAGTTCCTGCAGCGAATGGGCGAACTCTTTGAGTGCGTGCTGTTCACCGCCAGCCTTGCCAAGGTGAGCCCTCGCTGGGGGTCTGGGGCCACTGCCCCCTCCCTTCCACCTGCAGCCACTCCCGGCCCTGGGATGACCCACCACCCACCCCCTTAGTACGCAGACCCAGTAGCTGACCTGCTGGATAAGTGGGGGGCCTTCCGGGCCCGGCTGTTCCGAGAGTCCTGCGTCTTCCACCGGGGGAACTACGTGAAGGACCTGAGCCGGCTGGGCCGCGACCTGCGGCGGGTGCTCATCTTGGACAACTCGCCCGCCTCCTACGTCTTCCATCCCGACAATGCCGTGAGTGCATGCTGGATGCAGGGAGGGCTGAGGCCCAAGCCCCGGAGCCCACTAAAGCTGCCTTGGGCCCCCAGGCCCCGGCGAGCAGTGCTGGGGTAGTACTTCCCATTCCTTCTTCCTGTCTTGGGTTGGGACTACTTAGTCCACCCATGGCTGCTGCCTTGCACTTGGTGAATCACTCCATTCCATATGTGTGTGGAGATTGCTAGACACTAGCTGGGGTCCCCACTAGGCAGTGGGGCAGTTTCACCTTTTCACACTGCCAATTGTGACCTATTAGTGAGACAGAATGAATTTGTTGTTGTTGTTGTTAGGTGCCGTCGAGTCGGTATCCGACTCATAGCGACCCTCTGTACAACAGGGGAAACACTGTTGTCAGTGCTTCTCTGTTGTTCATAGGGTTTTCAATGGCAGATTGATTATTGGGAGCGGGTTGCCAGGTCCTTCTCCCAAGCCTGCAGTATCTGGTGTTCCCAGGCAGTCTCCCATCCAGTTACTAACCAGGCCCGACCCTGCTTAGCTTCCGAGATCTGACGGGATCAGATGCCACAGGGCTACCGCTGCAGGCAGAATGAATTTAGTAGGTCCTAATTGGGACTTAGCCTGCAACCGTAGCCCTGTGGCATCCAATGCTGTCAGATCTCGGAAGCTAAGCAGGGCCAGGCCTGCTTAGTACTTGGATGGGAGACCACTTGGGAACACCAGGTGCTGTAGGCTTGGGAGAAGGACCTGGCTACCCACTCCCAAAAATCAATCCACCATCAAAAAACCTATGAACAGCAGAGAAGCACTGACAATAGTGTTTCACCTGTTGTATGCAGGGTCGCTATGAGTCAGATATCGACTCGACGGGCACCTAACAGCAACAATGGGGATTTGTAACAAAATGAAATAGAATAGCAAATACTGGCATCTTTGTGCATGGTGAAGGTTAAGTATTACTTTGTGAAAATTTTGCCTTGCTGTCTATATAACTGTATTTCACTGGCAGCTGCCGTTAAAAAGTGTGAGGGCTGTGGCAAGGGGCTTCCAGGAGCTGGAGGGCCTGAGGAGTGAATGCTTAGGGCTGGCATGGGTATTCAGCACCCCGGGCCACCTGCCCCTCTCATCTCCCTCTTGTCATCTCCCCAGGTACCAGTGGCCTCGTGGTTTGACAACATGAGTGACACGGAGCTCCATGACCTCCTACCTTTCTTTGAGCAACTCAGCCGCGTGGACGATGTATACTCAGTGCTCAGGCAGCCAAGGCCGGGGAGCTAGTGAGGCGCCATGGGGCCAGGACCTGCCCCTGATGGAGACCCTCACCACCTCCCATGCAGACTCTGGGCGCCTGTCTGGGCTCTTTGTTAAGAAAACCCACAGGCTGTGCCATGTTCACAGCCCTGGGGGAGCAGGTGTCTCCCCCACTAGGCCCTCCAGGCTGCACTGAGGACAATGAGCCCCCGGGCCCCCTTGTCAGTGCCTTTGAACCTCTTCCCCCCTTTTCAGGGGACCTGGGGGGCCCTGCCTGCTGCTCCCCTTTCTTTCTCTTCTGTGCTGCCATGTTTCTCTGCTGCCAAATTGGGCCCCTCAGCCCCAGCTCTGCTTTGGGGATAGGGGCAGGGTTTCTGTTGCCCCATGCCTTAGACCCCCAGGCCAGGGACAGTGGATACCAAGTGCCTTGCATAAAGCTCCACCCCTTCCCTGGTCAGCCTTTCCTGGGGGGCAGCTCCTCCCTGAAACAGCCTGCAGGTTGCTGCAGCCTACGTTGGCTTGGGAGGATCCAGTCTCTTCTCTCCCCGACCTCCTCCCCGGGGCTGAAAGAGCCCCCACCAGTGTCTGCATGGGGAGGGAGGGGAGAAGGTCTGTTACCAGTGGTGAAGGGAGTAGGGCGTCCTTCAGGTCACCAGTCCAGCTTCTCCAAGGCTAATGGCTGAGGGCTGCTTCCCTGCATCACTCAAGCCCCCAGCCCTTCCTTTTACCTTAACCACCCCAAGGCCCTGGGGCTTGGCTCCCCCAGATCTGAGTATGGGGGGCACAGGCAGGACCCTCTTGTGGTGCCATATAAATATGTATATGTGTATATAGATTTTTAAGGAAAGGAGAGAGGGATGGGTTGGGGTAGAGACACTCCTCCTTCACCCTTTTCCTGGCCCCAGAAATTTGGGGGGGGGGGAGGGAGGGAAAGGATTTTTACACTTTTTTAAACTGCTATTTTCTGAATGGAACATGCTGGGCCAAGGGGCCAAAGGCCCTGTCCTCTGTCCCTCACAGCCCCCTTGCTCCATTCATTCAAAAAAACATTTATTGAGCACCTTCTGTGCCCAGCAACAAGCTAGGCCCACCAGCTAAGTGAGTGTGGGGGGTCTTCACGCCCTAATTGGTGCCTCTCTCACCCACCCTAGACTTCACTGGTGCCTTTAGGGTATCTGCAGGAGGTGGATCCTTCTTGTGGGGTTTGGGGGTTCTCCAGGAAGCCTGGCTAAGCTGTCCCCCTCCCCTGTGCCAACCCACCCCTGCAGCCTCCTTCTTCGCCCCCTGCTGGCTGGGGGCAGCTCTCGGACACCCTGCCTTCCAATTCTGACTTGTTTCTGAAACCTCTTCCCACACATGCTGCCTCTGGATGCCGAGGCCTCCGGCTCTCCCTAGGGTCTAACGGTTAAGTGGACCCGCTGACCAGTGCCAAGGCAGTTGGTGTGGGGAGGGAAGATACGGTTGGCCTGAACTGGGTGACCTTCCCATATAAGTGCCTTCTCTGTGACTGAGAGCCTCACTGTGTGACAAGAACTAAAAGGAAAGCCAGACCCCCGATCCTGCTTCTGTGGTTTTTGGGGAGTGGGATTTGGAGTGGGGCGAGTGTCCCACACCTGTAACTGCAGTGGGACCCTGCGTCAGCAAAGCGCTAGGAGTGGGGCGGTAGGAGGAAGGGGCCGCCCAGGTGGAGGGGCTTCCAGCGGGAAAGAGGCGGGTGAGCGCAGCGTTAGGGGGGAGATCTGTGCGCCCAGGTGTTCTATTGAATTGTTCGCCACTTCCGGCCTCGGCTGTGCGATCTGCGGTATGGAGACAGGCCCTTTTTGCAGACTTGATTAAATGCCCAGGCGCTGACCACTCCACGATTAGCTATAAAGCAAAGCTGCGATGCCCCTGGCCTGGAATGCGTACGGGCGGGCTGGGGGCGGGGCGCGGGAGGCCGCGCTCAGCGGAGACGGAAGGAGTCGGCTAGGCTGACGTGGGCCAGCCGCAGGGCAGAGGCTCTGCGAGCCGCGGCCACAGGCCCGTCGGGGAGACGGGGCGGGGCTGGCGCCGGGGCGCCCCGCGGCCTCCTGACCCCATTGGCCGCGCCCTTGGCCGTAGCTCCGCCCCGCTTCCTGCCCGGCCCCTCGCCCCCAACGCTTCCTCCGCGAGCCCGGCCGTCGGGGGCCCGGCAGGAAGTGCCCTCCCGCCCCGCCTTGCCGCTCGGGTGCGCTGCCCGCGCTGCCCGCTAGAGGCCTCCCTGCCTGCGCGGACGCGCGGCCTTGCAGGGTCGGCCCCACCCTGGGGTGCACACCCTGCCTCTTCTACACCGGATCTGGGAAGATGGGGTGCACCCCCTGCCACCATTCAACCCTCCTCTGATAGTGGGGAGCTTCTGGCGTCCCCCTCCACGCACAGGGGAGAAGGCAGATTTACCCTCCTGAAGGCTGGTTTCAGTTCTTGCATCCCAGCCTCCCCCCTTCTCCCCACTTCTTATCACCTTACCGGTTGAGAAGAGCCCCAAGCCTGCCTTCTCGTGCTCCAGACGTTGATCGCCCCGAATTCTGTGTGCACTGTATGTGAAGCCGCCCCTTATCCCACCCTGCCCCACTCTCCACTACTTAGACCTGACAGGAAGGACCCACCTGGGAAATGAAGCCTGTGTGCCCTGGCTGGCGCAGCGGTGCTCTGGGCTGGACCAGGAGAGCCTCTTGCAAGATAAATACCTCGGCCCGCCTTCGGGGTCCACGCAAACACTGGTCACCCCAGATTTGCATCCCAGAGGCCAGGAAAAGGGCGCCCAGCTTTCAATGAAACCACAGTCAGGCCTCCCCACCCCCATCACCCGCACACCCTCCTCCCACGCAGAGTTCAGCTCAACAACTTGTGTGGGTGCTTCCCTGTGCCAGGCACCTGCCAGGAGCAGGCTGAGCTTCTGCTCTCGAGGAACTCACCCCCAGTGCAATAAACTGATTAATTCGGGAGTGGAGAGAGCTACACATACCTATGTATACACGCATATACGTTTTTAAATATGAGTGGCATTTATCTAGGATGAATTATTGACTCTACTTTTGGAATGGCCTCCAGAGGCCTCCAAGTGGCCTCTTAAGGTAAAACCCAGGGTGGGTGGCGCATTCTGAACACATTTCCATAATTGAAGCATGCTTGAGTAGTTTAAATAATGACTCAAAACGGAGAAAAGGAAGATTGAGCAATAGTGAACACAAGCATGAATGCTATTGATAACTTAAGCAGTTAGAAGAGCTTTTGCTATCTTGGCTTGTCTTTGACAGCTTCTGTTAAATCTCCAATAGTAGGGGCTGCTCACTGGTAGAGTGCTTCCCTAGCATGCCGGAGGCCCCTGCGGTTCCATGTTCCATCTCCAATGCTGTGGAAGCCTAGTCACACCTATCATAATTACAATACCAATTTATTTCAGTTCACAAGGATACTAGCATGGTAAAGTACACATCCCAACACCTAGTGTGGAGAAAGAAACGCCAACAGACAGATGATCTCAACACTGGCGTGTGCAAATGCAGTGTAGAAGATCAGGAAAGGCAGGAGGGCTGAGGGGACTCTGGGAACTGGTGCCCTGCTGCAGTGAGGCTGAGAGGAGTTTGGAAGAAGAGATCAGGAAAGCAGGCTGAGTGGAGGATGGATGTACTGGGAGAGCTTCTGAGCAAAAGCTCAGCAAAGGGGCTGGCCGCATCAGGAAGTACGGGAAGTGACAAAAATATTGGAATAGCACACAAGTGGGAGAGGGTGGGGAACAAGGCTGCAGAAAGCAGGAGGGGGCAGACAATGCAAGTCCATCACCAGACCAAGGATGGCCTTTGTCTCGCAGGTGGTGAGCACAACAGAAGGACCCTGAGGGAGACTGAACAGGAGAGGGTTGTGTGCAAACCTGGCAATTGCCCACTGGAAACTGGATCAGGGACACAGACATGTGAAATTCTACTGGGAGACCAAGGCCATGCTCCTAAAGATGGAGGATGAAGGCCTGAACTGGGGGCAAGGGCAGAGCGCAGGGAGGAGGAAGGAGGATGGATGTGAGAGAGGAGATAAATAAACTTAGCAGGAAGGCTGGCTGAAGGAAAGGAGGAGGGCAAACTCATGTCTGGCTTTGGAGAGATTAGCTGTGAAAATGTTTCTAACTGAGCCTGGTATGGGGCAGATACTCATATTGGCTTGTTACAAACACACACACACACACACACACACACACACACACACACACATCAGAGTATGCAGGGAAAAAAGCGCCCAATGCAACACTGCTGGCAGAAGTGTAAACTGGTCCAACCTCATTAGAGTGTGTTTTTTTTTTTTTTTTTTTTTTTTGTGGTACTGGGGGTTGAACCCAGGGCCTCACTCCTGCATGCTCTGCAAGTGCTGGACCACTGAGCTGCACCCCCGGCCCATTTTTTTTACTTTTTGAGACAGGGTTTCGCTAAATTACGCAGACTGCATCTGGTCTCGAACTTGCGATTCTCCTGCCTCCGCCTCCAGAGCAGCTAGGATTACAGGCGTGCGCCTCCACGCCGGGATTTAGAGTGTGATTTGACAATACCAATAGCCATCAAAAATTCTTTGTTTGCTGGGCGTGGTGTCGAAGGCCTGTAATCCCAGCGACTCTGGAGGCAGAGGCGGGAGGATTGCAAATTTGGGACCAGAGGCAGTCTGCGTAATTTACTGAGACCCTGCCTTAAAACGTAAAAAAAAAAAAAAAAAAAAAAATGGGCTGGGGGCACAGCTCAGTGGTTCAGCACTTGCAAATCATGCAGGTGGCGAGGCCCTGGGTTCAACCCCCAGTACTGCAGAAAAAAACAAAAAACAAGAAAACACTTTGTTTTGGTTTTGGGGTTTTGGCTTGTTTTTGTTTGTTTTGTTTTGTTTTTTGAGGCAAGATCTCATAGCCCAGGCCAGCCTGGAACTCCCTGTGTAGCCTAGGTTGGCTCAAACTCATGATCCTCCTGCCTCCACCTCCCAAGTGCTAGCATTACAGGCAGGTGCCACCACAACCACCTTATAAATGTTCTTAAAATACAGACAACTCTTGACCTAAGCAATTCTACTCTCAGGAATTTACCTGAAGATTAAATGTAGCCCATATACCCTAGTAAGTATAAGGGTATTCACTGCTTATTGCTTGTAACTACAAAACACTTGAAATAACTTATGTCCACCAATAAGGGAATGGATAAATAAGTCTTGCTGTGCTTGTATCAGAGAATAGTATGAAGTCGTGAAAAATAATGGGGTGAAACTGCACCAGCTGGTATAGAATGAGCTCCCAGGTACGCTCGTGAATAGAACAAACCAAGATTCATGAAAATGGCGATGGTGCTTTCCCATTAAGGAGAAATATAAAAGTAGACACAAATAAATTATATATGTGGCTAATCCTGGAGAGTAAGGCTAGGAGACTGAAAGTCATCTAAGATAGGAAGGGCACATTTTATTACACATCTTTATATTTTGAATTATTTCACCAGGCATATTTATTAACTTTCAAAAATAAAAATCCGTTTAAAGAACACTCAGCCTCCTAAATACAATATCAAGATTTGTTGTTGTGACTTGTTAGGTGTTGTCGAGTCGGTATCCAACTCATAGCGACTCTCATAGGGTTTTCAGTGGCTGACTGTTTCTCGGGATTGCCTTGGGAGTGGATTGCCAGGTCCTTCTCCCATTTCGATAGAAATCATGAATTCAAGCTGGGCGCGGTGGCACATGCCTATAATCCCAGCAGTTTGGGAGGTGGAGGCAGGAGGATCATAAGTTTGAGACCAGGGGCAGTCTGAGTAATTTAGCGAGACCCTGTCTCAAAAAAGTAAAAAACATGGGCTGGGGTGCAGTTCCGTGGCCCAGCACTTGTAAAGCATGCAAGTGCAAGGCCGTGGGTTCAATCCCCAGTACTACAAACAAAAAAGAAAGAAAAGAAAAAGAAAAAAGAAAGAAAGAAAAGAAATCATGAATTCCATCTCTTTCTCTCACATGTTCATTATATGCCCACAACATACCAGGTCCCTGGGTAAAGCAGTAAACCATATACTGAAGAAAACCATTAAAAAGTAATTACAGGGCCGGGTGCAATGGCTCACACCTGTAATCCCAGCAATTCAGGAAGTGGAGGCAGGAAGATCACGAATTAGAGGCCAGAGGCAGCCTGTGTACCTTAGCAAAACCCTGTCTCGAGGTAAAAATAAAAAAGAGAGCTGGGCACGGTGGCGCATGCTTATAATCCCAGCGGCTCCAGAGGCAGAGGCAGGAGGATTGCAAGTGCGAGACCAGAGGCAGTCTGTGTAATTTAGTGAGACCCTGTCTCAAAAAGTAAAAAGAAAAATGGGCTGGGGGCGCAGCTCAGTGGTCCAGCACTTGCAAAGTGTGCAGACTTGTTAGGTGTTGTCGAGTCGGTATCAGACTCATAGCAACCCTCATAGGGTTTTCAATGCTGACTGTTTCGGGCTTGCCTTGGGAGTGGATTGCCAGGTCCTTCTCCCATTTTTGCGGTGCTGGGAATTGAACTCGGGACCTCAGAGACTGCAGTGCAGCGCTCTATCAACTGAGCTAAATCCCAGCCCCTGTGGAATTATAGATGAGTCTTTTTCTTTCCTTTTTGCTCATCCATGCAGAAAGGGTGAGACAATAGTTTAGTTTTTTGTGGTACCGGGGAGTTGAACGGAGGGCCTCACACATGCATCTTTTGCAAGAGCTCAACCACTGAGCCATACCCCCAGGCTACATTATTTTAAAAACAAACTAACTAGTAAGCTGGGTATCGGGGCACACACTTGTAATCCCATCCCCTGGAGAGGCCAAGGTAGGAGAATCACAAGGTAAAGACCAGAGGCAGCCTGTGCAATTTAGTGAGACCCTGACTCAAAATAAAAAGTAAAAAGGGTCTGGGGGTATAGTTCAGTGGTGGAGAAATTGTCTAGCATGTGCAAGGCCCTGGGTTCAATCTCATGGTACCCCCCCACCCCCCAAAAAAGTGCCTGCTGAGTGCTTACTTCTCTGACTAGACTGTGAATGTGCACCCGCGGGCATAGCGCATGCGCACACACAGCACACACACGTTTGGTCTCCAGAGCTCTTGGGAGGGTGTGATCAGGAGAAAGGCTGTCCTCACCCAGCCCCCTTCAGCTCACCCTCCTGAGGACAGGATTCAGAGGCAACAGACTTTCTGCAGGTTGGAGGGCAGCTGTCTACGGTGTGAGTTTACGCTTAAAGCCAGTCTCTGAGCGAGAACCCCAGAGAGAGGGCCGCGCTCCTTCTTGTCCTGCACAAGATGGACCCCCAGGCCCAGGGGTGGGAAACGGAAGCCTCGGCTGCTTTGAGAGGGTAGCAGAACAGAGTCCAAAGGCACTAGTTTATGGCAACTCATAAAAACTCGAGGTGGAGCCTGGGGCCTCGAAGAGGGAGGGTGGGAAAAGCCTTTGTGCCCACTGAGCGCCGGTCATGCTGAGTAGAAGAGGCCTCTGAGGTGCCAGGGGCCCCACCTGCCTTGGAGGGGCCCCAAGTATGAACCCCTGACTCTGCATCCTTGGGTTCCGGGCTCCTAGAACCCCAGGAGTCCTGCCCCTCCCTCCATGTGCCAACCCCCAGGGACGGTGGGAGGATAGCCGGTGGGAGGATAGCCGAGTCCTCCTGATGGGCAGGGGGAGGGTCCAGGGACTCATGCGCCTCCCTGGCAGGTGCTGTCCACCTGCAGGGAGGGCCCAGGCTCTGGGCGGAAATGCACCCCATCCCTGGTGCTTGCTCAGGAGCCAAGGGTGGGGCACATTGGCTCTGGCTGTCAGGCTGTCTCTGGGCTCTGGGCTCCCAGGGACCAGGCGGGCACCTGCCTCCCCACCCCCTCACCCATTCTCTCTGGGGCCCTATCTTCCCTTATATGGTGAAGGCAGTTCCTAGAGGAGGGGGGGTGAGGACAAAGGTCGCTGTCCTCCAGCCAGCTTGCCACAACTCCCTGAGATCTCCCAGGTGGCAGCTGCCTCCTCCAGACAGGTAAGGCAACCTGTTGGGGACACGTGGGGGCCAACGGTGGTGGAGGGGACAGGGTCCTTGCTTATTGCTGGCAGCCTGGGGCCTCCTGTAGCATGGTGCGGGCTCGGGAGTGAGGCCGGGCACTCTGAGGTTCTGGAACAGGCAAGGAACCCAGCATGCTCCTGGGGCTCCAAGGAGGAGGTCTGCAGTCTTCACCGTGTGTCCGTCTGTCCCGGCCCCCCATTAGCAGTCAACCATCCAGATTGCCAGGACTGAGGGGGATCCTGGGGCTCAGAGTTTCTAGATTTCAAACCAGGATAGCCCTGGGCGAACTGGGACTGGCTGGTCACCCAGAGCTCTCTGTCTCTCCCTCTCAGCTCATCTCTTTGCCCATTTTTTCCTCATCTGAAAGGGTTTCTTTCTTTGTGTCTCCATTCCACTGACACCCCTGGGACCTCAGGCCCTGCCTCCTGGATCCCCGGGTTGGAACAACAGGCATCAGGAAATTGAATGGGTGAAGACCGAGGCAGAGGAGAGGCAGGGGCGGTGGTGGCAGGCTCTTAAGCCCTGGTCACCCCTGGCTGTCTCCCCTCCACCAAGACCTGTCCCTCTGTCTCCCCAGCCATTGTAGCCCCATTCAGCTGAGCAGGAGGTGGGAGCTGAGTCCTGCCCAGGGCCTTGGGACCCAGGGGCCACCCTCCTCCCAGGAACATCTGCCCAGGCACCCTCCTGTCACTGAGGGGCAGAGCCTTGGGGCTGAGGAGACTGGGAGGTGTCCACTCCCTGTATTCTTACGGCCCTGGGAGGCAGGAGGATGTCCTTTGCTGAGGAGGGGACCCTCACCCCACTGCCTCCCCACACCCCTGCCTGGCTCAGTGCTGCATGACTGAAAATCAAGACCCGTGGCAGCACTCCTGAGCCCGTGGCTCCCTGAAGCTGCATCCTGAGAAGGGAGCAATGGCTGGAGAGAGCAGGACCCCACCTCCCTCCTGGGCCCATGAAGGTCCTCCTTTCATGCTGTAGTTCTATCTTTCAGATTCACGGCTGTTCATTGAGCACCTACTATGAGCTGGCAGCCAGAGGCTACAAATCTGTCTAGGTCATGGAGCCCAGGGACCTCAGACTTATAAACAGGTCTCTTCGTCACTGTGTGGTCTGGGGTCGAGAGAGGTATCAGTCCACAATGCTTTGGGGCCCCACGACTGAGGAATCTGGGAAAGCCTCCTGGAAGAATCAAGACATAAATTGAATCTGGAAGGGCATTCAAGCTTTAGCCAAGGGAAGACAGGTGAAGAGCACGTTCAGCGGAGGGAACAGGAAGACCAGGCAGCCTGGAGAGCAGGGCCAGCCAGCAGGCGGGCATTTTAGAAGGCAGAGCGCCAGCAGAGAAGGGCAAGGGGGTGTTGCAGGCCAGGGAGTTTGGGTGGATAGAAGGGCAGGAGAGGGCATAGGGGGCCGGGATGCTGTACAGAGGGCTGACTTTGGTGTCAGCGGTGATGGAACCCTGCCCCAGAGTAGGGCCACTGAAGAGAGGGGTCCAGGAGTGAGGGCAAGCCAGGGAGTTCACGTTGAGGGAGAAGGCAGTGTGTATCCAAACCAGGGCTCTTGCCGGCAGAGGTGAGGGAGTGAGGGGCCCCATAGTCCTGCCTGGAGTTAAGGATAGGCAGGAGAGTTGGGGAGGCCCACCCAAGGTCAAGGAAGAGGCATCTGCTCTGAGCAGGGAGCAGCTGGGGCAGCTGGAGGTCCCCTTGGGGCGGGGCCAGCTACCTCTCAGAGGCAGCGCTGTCCAGAATCCCCTTGCACACCCTTGGCCCTAAGGAGGCTGCCCCTCCTCACTGTTCAGGCTGCCGCAGGCCCCCAGGCCTGAGTTCCCTCCGGGGAGGAAAGCCCCCTTTTCACTGACTGCTATTTCCAATTGCTGCTGGCTCACTACTAGAAGGGCAGGCTGCTGGGCGGGACTTCAGAGGTTATCTACCTAGTCGACCCCTGCTGCCAGATGAAGAATGGGCTCCCATCCTACAACTAGAGAGGAAAGAGTCTGTCTAGGAGAAAGGGGGATGGGGACAAAGGCAAGGATGGAATAAGATAGAAAATATTCCCCTCCTTTGTACCCAAATTGGTCCTGCTGAGCCAGGCGGCCTGGGGCCCCTGGAGACTCTTCATGTTGAAGAATACCTGATGGAGGAGGCCATGGCCTATGGGGGCACTGGGCAGGAACTCCTACAAACACAAGTAAGCCGCCCATGATGGGCGGGTGGCCCAGCTCACCAGAAACCTGAATCACCAGGTAGCTGCTGATCTGACGATGCAGGGGCCCTTGCCTCCAAACTCCAGAACCCTGGAGACAGGAGCCACCACCCAGGGCTCAGAAGAGGGAGGCTCCAAGTAGTAAAAGGCCAAGCCATTTATTATTCCAAGACATCACTCAAAGCCAAAGTGCACGGAGGGATGAGCTAGAGATCCCAGGGTGTCAGTTTGTGGAGGCGTGCCTGGTGCCACATGATCTTTCATTCATTAGTCACCAGTTCAGGGAGTGTCATGGAGGGAGAATGCCACCAGGCTGGGGCAGGCTCATGGAGGGTGCGGTGGCCTCCAGCCTGGCAGGGAGGACTAAGAATCTAGAGATGAGAATAACCAGGGGCAAGTGATTCACTGCCCTGGCTCATGGCAGAATCCCTGGGGGAGGGGCGGGTTCCAGGCAACCACACCCCACCTCCCAACAGTAGAAAATAAAGTACTCAGGCCCTGGGCCCCACAGTGGCTTAATTAAATCAGAATCCCAGGGGATGCAGCCTGAGCACGGGAGCATCAGTATTTTTAAAAAGCTCCCCAGGTGATTCTGATCAGCAGCTGAAGCAAAGAACACAGCTACAGGTCAAAACAGAGAGAGCCGGGGGCGAGAGAAAGCTTGGGGATGGGAGGCTTTTTCCAGCTCCTTAGGTGGAAAGGGGCTCACAGTGGGGAGGGTCCTGCTGCCCTGCCTCCATCCATCCATTGCTTCTCTTCACCTTCTCCCTCTTTCCCTTCACCTATTCATTCTTCCAGCAGAGTACTGGTACTGTGCTAGACGCTGAAGATTTAGTACTGAACAAACAGAAATGGCCCTTGCCTTTGTGGGGTCTACATCTTGTGGGCCATAATAGCAGTGAGGGAAGTTGCTTATGGGGATAGCTGGGTTGTTGCATATTCTTTTTTCCTTTTTAAATTACTGAGGTAAAGTACACATTAGATTTACCATTTTATCCATTTTATTTATATTTGCTTATTTTGAGACATGGTCTTCCAGTGTTGCCCAGGCTGGCCTAGAACTCACGATCCTCCTGCCTCAGCCCATCCACCATCCCATGCTGGGATTACAGGTGTGTGACACATCCAGCCATTTTATCCACTTTAAAACATACAATTCAGCCTAGCACCATGGTGCGTGCCTGTAATCCCAGCCACGTGGGAAGGTAGAGGCTAGAGGATTGCGAGTTGGAGTCCAGAAGCAACCTGAGTAACTTCGCAAGACCCTGACTCAAGTTTAATAAAAACAAAAAATGCAGTGGGAGATTAGCTCAATAGTAGAGCCCTTGCAAACATCCATGAGGCCGTGGGTTAAACCCTCAAGTACTGCCAAAATAAATAAATAAAAATTAAAACAAATGAACATACAATTCAATGGTATTCATTGCATTCACAATGTAGTACAAATATCACCTCTATCTGGTTCCAGAATTTGTCCGTCATCCCAATTGGAAACGAGCACCCCCTTAGTAATCACTCCTCATCCACTTCCTCAGCTCCTGGCAACCACAGCCTCTGTCTCTACAAATTTGCCTGTCCTGAACATTTCATGTAAATGGAGTTATTCAATATGTAGTCTTTTGTGTCTTGTTTCTTTGGCTTGGCATACCATGTCATGGGACATATCAGTAATTTTTCTTTTCTTTTCTTTCTTTTTTTTTTTTTTTTTTTTTTTGCGGTACTGGAGGTTGAACCCAGGGCCTTGCGCTTGCATGCTTTGCAAGTACTGGACCATTGAGCTGCCTTCTCCAGCCCATTTTTTTAAACTTTTTTGAGACAGAGTCTCGCTAAATTACGCGGACTGCCTCCGGTCTCAAACTTGTGATCCTCCTGTCTCCAACTTGTGATCCTCCTGTCTCCGACTCCCAAGCCACTGGGATTGCAGGCGCGCGCCACTGTGCCAGGCAGTACTTCATTTCTATGACTGAATAGTGTTTCATTGTGTCTATAGACCACGTTGTGTTTATTCATTCATGTGATGATAGACATTTAGGTTGTTTCCACCTTTTGGCTATTGTGACTAGAGAGTCTATGCACTTCAAGTATAAGTTTCTACTGGAACATCTGTTTTCAATTCTATTTGGTGAATATACTTTTAGCTGTTACTCTTTTCTTTTCCACTTTTTAGAGACCATATATGATTTTTTTTTTTTAATGAAGCATTGCCTTGACAAAAAAATTTCAAAAAGAGAAGTCTGGGGCTAGCCAAAGAAGGATCCTGAGCTGGGCATGGTGGAGCATGTGTCAGCCTGGGCTACATAGTGAGACAAAGGAAAGAAAGAAAGAAAAGGAGAAGAAAGAAGGGAAAAGAAAGAAAGAAAGAAAGAAAGAAAGAAAGAAAGAAAGAAGAAAAGAAAAGAAAAGAAAGAAGGGAAAAGAAAGAAAGAAAAGAGAAAAGAAAAGAAAAGAAAAGAAAGAGGAGGGAGGGAAGAAGGAAGGGAGGATGGAAGGAAGGAAGGAGGAAGGGTGGTTGAGTCTTGAATTCCAGGCTAAAAAGTGAGAGCTTTATTCAGCAGGTGATAGGGAGCCAAGGTAGGCATGTGGGTGCAAGAGGGTCATGATCAGAAAGGGTGAGAAGGCTGGAGACTGAGCCAAGAGCAGTGGCACACACCTTTAACTCGGGAGGGGGAGGCAGGGATCACAAGTTTGAGGCCAGAGGCAGCCTGTGTAACTTACAGAGACCCTGTTTCAAAACACAAAGTAAAAAAATGGGCTGGGGCTGGCATGGTGGTGCATGCCTATAATCCCAGTGGCTGGGGAGGTGGAGGCGGGAATATTGCAAGTTCGAGACCAGAGGCAGTCTGCATAATTTAGCAAGACCCTGTCTCAAAAAGTAAAAAAAAAAAAATGGGCTGGGGGCACAGCTCAGTGGTCCAGCACTTGCAAAGTGTGCAGGCGCGAGGCCCTGGGTTCAACCCCCAGTACCACACACACACACACACACACACACACACACACACACACACAAAGGGCTGGGGATATGGCTCAATGGGCAGCAGTGAGGCCTTGGGTTCAACGTCCTAGTACTGAAAAAAAAAATTTAAAAATGAAAAAATGAAAGGTTGGAGACTGGGCCCTCAGTGAAGAGCCAGCTCCGGGTTCTCTCTCAGGCCTGGAGGCTGCAGGCTCCAGACAGCTGGGTGCCTTCAGGGGCTGGGCTGAAAGGGCAGCTCCTGAAACGCAGAGGCTCCCAGCTCCTCAGCTCTCACTCACCTTCTCCCCAGGCCCATCCACCATGACGGAGCTGAGTGCCCAAGTCAAAGGCTCCCTCAATATCACTACTCCAGGGGTGCAGATATGGAGGATCGAGGTGAGCTCTGCCGGGGAGGGCGCGGGTGGAGGAGGGGAGGAGAAAGCCTGGCACTGACCTTGTCTACTCCAGTCCTGCCTCGAGGGTGGCCCGGAACCACCTCCTGCCACCTGCCGCCAGCTCCTCCACACCCTCTGCTCCTCCTTCTCCTCCTTCCACATCCTTTTCCCTCCTTTCTCCTTTCTCTTCGTTTCTTCCTCATCTTTCAACCTTCCTCTCCACTTCCTCGCCCTCACTTGTCTCTTCCTTCCCCTCCTATCTTCCTCTCCTCCTTCTCTCTCCTTTTCCCCTCTTTCCATTCCTGGATTCTGCTCTTTTGTCCTTTGTTGGTTTTTTGCAGCGCTGGGGGTGTAGCCCAGGGCTTCCCCCTCACCCCAAGTGCTCTAACTACTGAGCCACACCTCCAGCCTTGCTTGGCCCCGCCCTCTTTCCCCGCCCCTGCCCCCGTGCACGCCTTGGCCAGCCTTCTCGGTCCTCTTCCTCCTCTGGGCCTCTGGTCCCAACAGTCCATGCAGCCCCTTGGGTCACTTTCTCTCCCCAGGCCATGCAGATGGTGCCCGTTCCTTCCAATACCTTTGGGAGCTTCTTCGATGGTGACTGCTACGTGGTCCTGGCTGTGAGTGTGTGGGGCAGGGAGGAGGCCGAGCAGACAGCAAAGCACACCGTGGTGGTGTCAGGGAGGAAACTGGTTGCTAGGGTTGATGCTGCGAGCTGGCTTTGCTTTGCCCTAGTGTTTCTGGGTTCCCTGTCTGTGGAGCCCCATAGCGGGCAAAGATGTAAGAGGCTCTCCGTGCTCTGGAGCCTTGAGCTCCCAGCTGAGGCAACTTCTGTGCATCCACGGTCTTGGGGAAACTTCAGAGCTGGTGCAATGTGACCCTTACTTAAATCCATGTTGCCGGGCTCCCTGGCGCAGGCCTGCAATCCCAGCTACTTGGGAGGTGGAGGCAGGAGGATCGCAAGTTGGAGACCAGAGGCAGTCTGCGTAATTTAGTGAGACCCTGTCTCAAAAAGTAAAAATTTGGACTGAGGGTGCAGCTCAGCATTTGCAAAGTATGCAAGTGCGAGGCCCTGGGTTCAACCCACAGTACCAGAAACAACAACAACGTCCACGTTTCTAACGTGCCTAATAATCTTCGTATGGCCTTCTTGATTTTCACCACACCCTGCTACAGCTAGCACTATTAAGTCATTTGTATTTTTCTTTATATTGACTTGCTTTTAAATTTTATATAAACTTATCATTTAACAATGTAACTGTACATCCTTACTGTAAGTGAAAAGCACTGTTGTGTGTCACAAATAGAAAGCAGCTATGGAGGATTTACATAATCATTTCATAGGAGGTCACCTTCCACATATACAGGGTATCACTGGGTTCAGTCAACCACAGATCA
The DNA here is from genome assembly GCA_007922755.1 of Pedetes capensis. Taxonomy (NCBI): domain Eukaryota; kingdom Metazoa; phylum Chordata; class Mammalia; order Rodentia; family Pedetidae; genus Pedetes; species Pedetes capensis. Next base: position 40,660 of record VMDO01017611.1, read on the forward strand.
AAAACATTCAAAAAATTATTGCATCTGTACTGAACATGTACAGACGGTTTTCTTGTTGACATTCCCTAAACAATATAGTTTGGCAACTATTTACATAGCATTTGCATTATATTAAGTAATTTGGAGATGACTTAAAGTATCTGGGAGGATGTGCATAGATTATATGCAAATACGATGCCATTTTATATAAGGGAGGTAAGCACGGGCAGAATTTGGTGCTCACAGGGGTTCTATCCCCCTACAGACACTGAGGGATGCCTGTTATACGTTTGTTTGGCCATCTAGAAACCTCAAGGACCTCTGATAGCCCACTGCACATTGCTTTGGGAAATGCTCCTATAGTTCACACTACTTATTTCCAAGAGGAGGTCCAGAGAAGAGAAGCCATCTGCTTCCCCTCTCAGAGTTAGTGGCAGGGATAGGCCACAACTCAGGGCCCCTCACCACAGTCCAGTGTGCTTCCCCTGTGCCAAGCTCACCTGTGACCCGGCCCCAAGAGGGTGGAGACCTCATAGAGCAGGAGGCAGGACTGTGGGAGCCCAGGGCCTCAGGTACTCGCATGCCCCCTTCCCTAGATCCACAAGACAGGCAGCAACCTGTCCTACGACATCCACTACTGGATCGGCCAGGATTCATCCCAGGATGAGCAGGGGGCAGCTGCCATCTACACCACACAGATGGACGACTTCCTGCACGGCCGGGCTGTCCAACACCGCGAGGTCCAGGGCAACGAGAGCGAGGCCTTCCGAGGCTACTTCAAGAAGGGTCTTGTGTAGGGAGGGATGCGCTGCGGTGGGGTGGGGGGAAGTGGGTCAGAGGCAGGGATAGGGGCTGGAGGCTGAGCTGAAGAGGCAGGGACACGGAGGTTTGCCGTGGTGGGGAAAACAGCCTGGGCGGTGGGAGGGGACCTGGTAGGAAGGGAGCACCAGGGGAACTCACAAGGGCGTTTGCTGATTTTCATTCACCTTTCTTCTCTGCTCTGGTTTCTCCTGCTGCCCTAACTTTGGTTCTGTCCCCGCAAGTGTGCTTTGGGCTGCTCTGGAGGCTGCTCTGAAATCCTGAGACCCTGTGTCCTGTGAATTTCTGCACGTCAGCTCCTGTCCAAATGTCCTTGAGAGCTAAGTGCCTAAGGAGGCCCTAAGGGCAACATGTCAAGCCCTGCATCCTGGGCTAATGGAAACAGCAGCTCTTTCTTCTCTAAACAGGACTTTCTTTTCATTTTCTTTTTCTTTCTTTCTTTTTTTTTTCTTTTTTGTGGTACTAGGGAATTGAACCCAGGGCCTTGCACATACTTTGCAAGTATCTTCCACTGAGCTACACCTCTAATCCCCCTTTTTTTAAATCTTGAGACAGTGGCTTGATAAATTGCACCAGCTGCCTCTGGCCTAGAACTTGTGATCCTCCTTCCTCTGCCTCCCAAATTGCTGGCATTATAGCCATGCGCCACCACGCCTAGTTCTAAGCAGGCCTTTCACTAACAACCGAGACTGCCAGCTTCTCTAGAAAAGTCTGAAGCTCTGGCCTCCTGGCCTTCTCCATGGAAACACATGCCTGGAGCTGAGTTGGTACTTAACCTGGCTAGCAGGTGGGGAGCTGTCCTGTTAGCCATAGCCCTCACCCCTCCCTTTTGTCTTGCTCTCCACTTCCCACACTCCAGCAGCAGGACACTTATTGGGCATTTGCAGGGCACCTCACCCTTCTTTTCTTCTACTCTAATCCCCTGCCCTTAGGGCTCTGGCCTCATCCACATTTCCTACCACAATTCTACTTTCACAAGCCCCTCTGCAGGGCAGGAACTAGGGTGAGGTGACTGAGGCTCTGGGATACACATTTAAGGTTGCTCCCAGCTGGGCGTGGTGGTGCGTGCTTGTAATTCTAGCCCACCAGAGGCTGACCCAGGAAGATTGTGAATTTGAGGCCAGTGTGGGCTGTGAATTTGAGGCCAGCGTGGGCTACACGGTGAGACCTTGTCTCCACACAAACAACAACAACCACAACAAAACACAAAAGAACAAAAACAACACAAAAAGGAGGCTCTCACTGTCAAGGGGGGCTGGGATTTAGCTCAGTGGGCAGAGCGCTGCGCTGCAGTCTCTGAGCTCCCGAGTTCAATTCCCAGCACCACAAAAATGGGAGAAGGGCCTGGCAATCCACTCCCAAGTCAATCCCGAAACAGTCTGCCATCGAAAACCCTATGAGGGTCGCTATGAGTCGGATGCCGACTCAACGGCACCTAACAACAACAACAACACTGTCAAGGGGCTGGGATTTAGCTCAGTTGGTCGAGTACTCCTCTATAGTCTCTGAGGTCCCAGGTTCAATTCCCAGCACTGCAAAAATGGGAGAAGGATGTGGCAATCCACTCCCAAGACAATTCTGAAAAACAATCAGCCATTGAAAACCCTGTGAGGGTTGCTATGAGTTGGATACGAGTTGACACACCTAACAACAACTCACTGTCAAGGTCACATGCAAAGGCAGGCCTCAGGTTGACTTTGCATGACATAGACAGGCAGGGCCTTCTTAAAGTTTGCACTAGCCACCTTGTTCTCCTCAGCCTATCACAGCTGGGTCCTCCGAGGGGCCCAGGGGCAGCCAGGTAACACAGGACCCAGGAAGGCAGGGGCTTGGCACACCTACCAGCTGGACTGCCTTGGGTCAGCTCTCCTGTCTCTCTAGGATCCGGAAAGGGGGAGTGGCCTCAGGCATGAAGCAGGTGGAAACTAACTCCTGCGACATCCAGCGGCTGCTGCACGTCAAGGGCAAGAGGAACGTGGTGGCTGGAGAGGTGGGCAGGCCCTGCTGCGGCATTGACCAGGGACAGAGGAGGGCAGAGGGGAGGGAGGGATGGCCAGAGATGATGCTGATGGCAGGGCTGTGAGTGAGGTCTGGGCTGCCCATGCTCCCTAGGTGGAGATGTCCTGGAAGAGTTTCAATCGAGGAGACGTTTTCCTGCTGGACCTTGGGAAGCTGATCATCCAATGGAACGGGCCAGAGAGTAACCGCATGGAGAGACTCAGGGTAACTGTGTCTGGTGTAACTCCCTGCCACCCCAGCCCACCCCACATGCTCCTGCAGACCCAGAGCCGACCCCAGTCTAACCTGCCAGACCTCTGCCATGTCCAGGCTGGCCACCATTCCTCCGGGCTTCTCTCTGCTGACTGCTGGGGGCAGCACAGGGTGTGAAAATGCATCTGAGTGTCCACGTACGTGGAGATGCAGTTTGGAGGCGGCCTGTGTGTACTTGTGGGAGACCCTAAGGTAGAATGAGGCCCTGCAGTGTGGCAAACCCCATGCCAAGCCCTAGGGATCCAGGAGTGAAAGAGATGAGCAGAAACCTGCCCCTGCTCTGGCCTCCAGCTGGTCATCCTGTGGGGAGCTGGACAGGAAGGGAAGAACCAGAGACGTGATTACGGGGGGAGCAGGGTACTGGGAGTGCAAGGAGGCTCCTGGGATGAGGAGAAGGCCCTGGGGAAGGTAGGCAGCTGCTGGGGTCCACCAGCGTAGCAGGAACGTGCGGAACAGGTGGCAGGTCCCACAGGGCCCGGTTATGGCCAGAAGCCGGTGTCAGAGGGTTGCATTTCCTGCTCAGTGCACACAGCTGTGGAAGGTCATCTGACTTTGAGTGCAGATGAGGCTGGGGAGAGGCCAAGGGCAGCAGAAAGCCCCTGTGGCCATCCCGGAGCAGCAGAGGCAAGAGGTGCCTGGGCTTGGCTGCGGCTGCGACAGATAGAATGTGGACCTACT
>VMDO01017612.1:0-32931 GCA_007922755.1 Pedetes capensis
CTTGAGGCCTATTTTTGTGTCAGTACCAAGCTTTGTTTGCTACGAAAGCCCTGTAGTATAGTTTAAAGTCAGGGATTGTGATCCTACCTGTACTAGTTTTGCAGCTTAACAGTGGTTTGGCTATATGTGGTCTTTTTTGTGTTTCCATGTGTAATTTTGGATTATTTTTTTCTGTTTCTACAAAGTCCATCATTGGAATTTTAATGGGGACTGCATTAAATCTATAGATTGCTTTTGGTAGTACAGCCATTTTTACAATATTGATTCTCCCAGTCCATGAGCAGAGGAGGTCCTTAAACCTTCTAGTATCCTCTGTGATTTCTTTCTTTAATGTTTTGAATTTTCCTTGTTGAGATCTGCAGGATCTTTGGTTAAATTGATTCCTAAGTATTCAAGTTTTTGGTGGGCTATTGTGAAAGGCATTGTAGCCTTAATATCCTTCTCTTCCTGCTCACAGTTGGTGTAAAGGAAGGCTACTGATTTTTGAGTGCTTATTTTGTGTCCTGCCACTTTGCTAAAGGAGTTAATTAGGTTTAAAAGTTTCCTAGAGGAGTTTTTGGTGTAGAGGGAGACTCCACTTCCTGTGGCTCCTCATAGCTCTAGAGTTTTACACACACTCTGTGGTCCATATTGGGTCAGTATGCTCATCCCATCTTTCAACTAGTCACTGTGGCTTGAGGGTGGGAGTGTGGAGCATGGTGGGAAAATGAACTCCTTGGATTAGGCTCTACCCCAAAGTAAATTGGATTCATTTTTTCCTGAACATGTGGAGTAAGCATGGAATTGTTTACCAAAGCAAAATAGGGGAACTGTTATCATCATTAAGGAGATGCTTTGGGCAAAAAGAACCCACATCTACTTTAAGGTAGAACACAGGTGTTCCAGTAGCAGAACTGGCCAGAGCTTGAGGCCAGTGACCTTGTAGGTCTCTTCATGAAGCCTTTCCTTTTGATCTACAACTCCAGGAATGAAAAGCATAAATGTTAGTTGAGATATTGGATATCATCATATTATTGTTATGAACAAAATTGTGCCCTCCCTAAATGCTATGTTAAAGTCATAATCCTCAGTATGAGTATGATGGAGTTTGGAAGTGGGCATTTTAATTAAGGCTAAATGAGGTCATGAGAGTAGGGTCTTTATTATGAGATTCATGACTTTATGAAAGGGAAGGGAGGGAGAGAAGGAGGGAAAGAGGAAAGGAAAGGGAGAAAGATGAGAGAAAGAGAGAGAGAGAGAGAGAGAGAGAGAGGGAGAGAGACAGACAGACAGACAGAGAGAGAGAGACAGAGACAGAGACAGAGACACAAACACTTTGCCATGTGAGGGCACAGGAAGAAGGAAGCTGATTGTAAGCCAGGAAGTTAACCCTCATGAGACACCAATTTACCAGCCCCTTGATCTTGATGTCTCTAGTTTAAGTCACCTGTCTATAGAGTATTTTGTTATAGTAGCCTGAGCAGAATGATACTTTGAGAAAAATGAATAATTTAAGAACTTATTTTAATATCCCAAACATTCTTGTGGAATGCAAGGAGTCATTCTTCAAAAAGTCATCAAATGCTTCTATAGGAATAATTTTCAAATGTAAAGTTTCCTTTAGCTGTTTAGCATATTTTTCACGTATCTATCTAGCAGTGGTATTATACAACCTCATCTGGGTCTTATGAGTAAGTACCAGGCATCTTGATTGGGAGATATATGCACCACATATGCATAATGAAAATATTAATCTAATCATTTACACACATTTTATGAGGAAGTGGGAAGTTCCACATTTTAGCCATTTTGCCAAGAAAGTCTCTATCTCAAGCAAGTCACTCACAAGATTTGTTTTTCAGTACCAAGTTTATGTCATGATGCATTTGTTTCACAGTATTTCCCTGATTTTTCTTTTTCATCTTTAATTCTTAGACCCCAGATTACAAGGGCAAAGTGAATTATGCAGTCAAATTAGCTGATTCTTCACGAGCCCAGTGAGGAGAATTCTATTTTAGAAAAGCAATTTCATTCTAAATCTACATCAGAAGAAATGTCATATATAGGTTTTAGCTAGCAAACTGTTCTAAGAATATAGAGTCATTCCCCATGGTTTTGATTGTGTTTGTCCTGAAAGTTTCAATTTAATCGTGGAAAGGTTTGAGTCTTTTGAAAGTAGCAAGAAAATCAATTATCAGGGTTTCATTTTCTCTGGGCAATTTTCACCATTTCAGCATGCCCAAGAGAGAAAACGCCTATAATTTTGTTATGCTGAAGAATTTGGCATGCTGGCTAATGGTCTTGCTAAAAGTAAAGAAATCCCTTTGGTGGTCTCAGCAGGAAGTTATGTCTGAATCATTTAGAGCCATTGTAGAGAAGCCTTTGTTCCTGAAGAGATCTATAGGGATTTTCTGGGGAAGAAAAGGTGTCTGAATATTCTTGAACCTCAGACAGATTCATCAAACTCATGATTTCATTTAAACCTTTGCCAAATGTGACTTATGTTCCATCAAACAAACCTCTCCCTAGGCATCTTCGTCTTCAAAAAATCAACACCCAAATTCATCTTCTGTTTTTTCCTCTGCTGTAGTGATGAAATCTGCCTCAAAAGAAAAATATTTCTATTGATTTTATAATACCAAAGAGTGTAGCATACAAGTAAGGCTGTTATTTAGAAAGATACTCTCAAAATGATGTTTTGGGGGTTTTTTGTTTGTGGTTATTGGGTCTTTTGACAGGGAGGGGAAGGGCTGGGGAAAAGTTGGATGGTGAATGCCTGAAAGCATGAGTCAAGGTAAAAAGCAAAAAGTAATTAAAATGAAATTATTGAACATTGGTAAATATAAAAGCAAATTGAATCAGACTACAGAGGAAAATGAATAAATTTTATATGCAGAAATAACTCTTTTTGGTGTGTATATGTGGTGCTGGGGGTTGAATCCAAGGCCTTGTGCATGCTAGGTATGTGCTCTACCATTGAGCTGCATCCTCAGCCCCAGATACGCTCTAAGGAGTTTTACAGGTTTGTTTCCCAGAAGATGTAGGTGAAGTAATAGTCTCCAAAATGTGAAGCCATATCTCTGTTGCATTTAGAACTGGTCTGAACAGAGCCCTGCAAACTTTCTGTAGGGAATAACCCTGCAGAAGAGCTGTGAAAACAAGTGTAAACACCCTTCTGGCTCTCTGATTTCTACCTCATCATGTCCAGGCAGTTCAGAAATCCTGCTGCCTGTCTCTTACCAATTTGAATTCAAATTCTCCTTGACCAGAAAACAGATCATTTGGTATAGGAATGGTGTTTTTGGTTGAACATATTCAATTTAGGCTTCTTCCCCTGAATTTCAATTTTTCCTAATTGCCATCTAACTTTAAGAAGGCATCATGAGTTATGTAATCCAAGATTGTATGTATTTCTTCTTTTTCTGAGAATGGAAGTGGCAAGTTATAAAGGGTTATAATAACAATGACTAAGGATGTGCAAAGGATTAAGTAAGACTGTCTTACAGGATATAAGCCAGTCTGTCTTGGTTGGTTCCTCAGGTTCTTCACATATTACCTAGCATTCTACTGTACCAATATTTTTATTTTATTTTATTTTATTTTACTTTCAGAACCTAGGAGTTGAACCCAGGGCCCCATGCATGCAAGGGAAGTGCACTACCATTGGCTGTGCCTCAGCTTGGGTTTTATTTTACTTTTTATTTTGAGACAGGGTCTCGCTGAGTTGCTAGCCATAGTTATAATTTTAAATAAATTGTGTTAAACACCAGTGGCAGGCATTCACATGTGCTATCTCATGCTTCAAGATCATAATAATTGTTCTTCACATAAGAGGCTGTTATGCCCAGACACCAAGGTCATGGTTGGAATTCACACTCTGGGCTATGTCATCAGAAGAAGAAAAGGAGCATAGGTATAGAGTCTTATGAACTTGGGTGTGGATTCTATTTCAAATTTCCCATTTATGTCCCAGAGCCTTCATCTAATCTATCCCAGAGCCTCTTTTCTCCTTGCAGTGGATTACTTTAAATTCTAGCTTCAAAGCTTTCGCTGGGAGCTTATATGATCAGTCCATCATTGTCTAAATGAGAGTCCAGCAGCCTGGTTCTTCATGGATGCACATGTATTAATTCACAACTTAATTGTGCATAAAATAGAACTTTATGGATTTTCTGTAACCAATTAATTTCTAACATAAACATTAATTTCTACCTGGTAATGAAAATTTAAATTTTTCCAATTCAGGATTAACCTAGTTGAATCAGAAATCCTAAAACATCATTTCAGAGTAAACACATTCAATTTAGTCTTCTTCACTTGAATTTCAATTTTTTCCAGTTGACATTAACCTTAGAACCCATTGTAGATTTTGTAACCCAAGGATATATGCATTTATTCTGTTTCTGACAATAGAAGTAAGCAAGTTATAAATTAATATAATAATGTCTAAGGATTTGCAGAAGATTAAGTAAGATTGTCTTACAGGCTGTAAAATAGCTTTCTGGAAATGTGTAGTTTTAGTTAATTGCAAAAATTGTACAATATTAGCTCCAAGAAAGACCCTGAAATGGAGATAGCAGTAGCTGCCATGAATTTGGCTGCTATAGCCTGGAGGCAAGGTAGGTCTTTGTCACTGCATCAAAAGCAAGATTATATATAATAAGCTATGGGGTTTTGGTGCGTTCTTTGTAATTAAAGCCATTATAGAATTGTAATTTTGTTTAGAATCTTCTTTATATTAATTTAAAAAGTCAATACACTGCATATTAGGTATTTGCTGCCCATTTGCTCTAAGAATACTATAAGGTTGTGAATTTTGGAAATATCTAGAGTTTTCTCAAAGTAGCTGAGTTGTTCAAATTATCATTGGTGACATTCTTCCATTTTGTGAGATGTATGCAAGAATTTGAGTAACAATGAAGAAGCAGATGTGTGGACTGACAGGGGTACAAACTTGGACTGAGATGACCCCTGGAGACCTGATCGTAGTCAGTCTAATGCATTAATTCTGCATCTCATGTCCTGAGTTCCTAAATCAGTAGCTGGCCATATTCAACAAGAGACTTAATCATTTGGAACCCTTGGAAGTTAGAATTTTTGGACATGCTCCCACATTAACCCCGAAGATTATAGAATCAGAATAGGAGAAAAATAGACCTTGTGAGGTTTTTGGTTGGTAACTTACAGTAAACTTCATCCGCTAGGGAACATCAGCTTGACAAAATTTTTATTAATAGCTTTTTTGAGGTTTACTTGACATATAATAAGGTGCACATAATGAAAGTATAAAATTTGATTTTTGACATATGTATGCACTTGTGATACTTTCACCACAACTAAGTAATGAAAATATTCATCAATTACAAAAGTTTCCCCAGTGCTCCTTGGTAATATCTCCTTTATTCTCCTTGTTCCTCCCAACCCCAAGGTTGCTAGGGAACTCCTGATCTGTTTCTTGTCACTATATGTGACGTTTCCTAGAATTTTATATAAATGGAATATAGGATATATTCTTTTCCTTCCTGACTTCTTTCACTCAGCATAATTATTTTGAGATTCATCCATGTTGTGCTGATATGAAGATCAAAGAACATAGCCTTCAGTATGGACTGCACCTCAACACCAACAAAACAAAACTCCTTATAACTGGATCAGTAAGCAACTTTATGATAAACAGAGAAAAGACTGAGGTTGTCCAAGATTTTGCTTCACTTGGTTCTATAATCAACATCCATATAAGCAGTAGTCAAGAAATCAAACGATGTATTCCATTGGGAAAAGCTGTTGCAAAAGATCTCTTTAAAGTGTTGAAAAGTGAAGGTGTCAAATTGAAGACAAAGGTGTGCCTGACTCATGCCATCATATTTTCAGTCACATCATATGCTTGTGAAAGCTGGACATTGAATGAGGGAGACAGGAAAAGAATTGATGCTTTTGAATTATGGTGCTGGAGACGAATACTGAATATGCCATGGACCGCAAAAAGAACCAACAGATCTGTCCTAGAAGAAGTGCAACCAGAGCACTAGTGGGAAACAAGGATGGCTACACTGTGTCTGATGTATTTTGTACATGTTGGTAGGAGGGACCAATCACTGGAGAAAGACATCAGGTTTGGGAGGGTGATGGGCCAATGAAAAAAGAAAGACCCTTAACCCTTAACTAGGTGGATTGACACACTGGCTGCTCAACTAGATGGGTTGACAAACAATGAGCTTAAACATAGAAAAGATCATGTATCTGGCACAGAGTCAGGGAGTGTTTTGTTCTGTTGTACTTACGGTGGCTATGAGTTGGACCAGACAACACATATCAATAATATATTCCAATATATGAGGGTGCCACAAATTATTTATCCACTTATTCATCAACATTGGGATTTTTCAGGTTTTTGCTATTACAAATAAAGCTACTATGAATATTCATATACAAGTGTTGGTATGGATACATGCTTTGCTTGCCTTTGAGTAACTATCTAGGACTAGAATAGCTCCATCCTATGGCAAGTATATATTTAGTTTTTGAAAATGTCAAGTTGTTTTCCAGTTGGTTGTACCATTTTACATTTTCATCAGCAATGTAATGTTCGAGAGGTTTTTATGGCGGTATTGGTTTTTGTTTTGTTTTGCTTTTTCTGTGGCACTTGGAGGTTGAACCAAGGGCCTCACACATACTTTGCAAGTACTCTACCAGTAGACTGTATCTCTGGCCTATTTTTAAATTTTTTATTTTGAGATGAGATCTTGCCAAGTTATGTAGGTTGCCTCTGGGCTCAAACTCAAAATCCTCCTGCCTCCACTTCAAAAAATTGCTGGGTTTAGAGGTATATGCCATCATGGCCACATTGAATTTTATTTCTTCTATATGCTAACCAACACTTGTGTGGCCTAACTTTTAAATTTTACAGTAAACTTTAATAGGTATGTGATAGTATCTCATTGTGGTTTTAATCTGTATTTCCCTGATGATTGGTGATATTGAACATCTTTTATGCTTTTTTGTCACCTGTATGTCTTCTTTGATGAGGTGTTTGCTCAATTAATTCTTATGCCCATTTTTAATTGAGTTGTTATGGAAATTCTTTTTTTTTTTTTTTTTTTTTTTTTTTTTTTTACTTTTTGAGACAGGGTCTCGCTAAATTATGCAGACTACCTCTGGTCTTGAACTTGCGATCCTCCTGCCTCAGCCTCCCGATCCACTGGGATTATAGGCGTTTGCTACCGCACCTGGCTGGAAATTCTTTATTGCTTGAATACAAGTCTTTTGTTAGATATGCAATTTATAAATATTTTTCCAGTCTGTGACTTCTTACTTTCTTACTAGTATTACTAGTATTACTTACTAGTATTTCAGAAATCATTATTTTAAAAATACACACACACACACACACACACACACACACACACACACAATGGCATGAGTCAGGCACAACTTCATCTTCAATGAGACATCTTTACTTTTCAACACTTTAAAGAGGTCTTTTGCAACAGCTTTTCCCAATGCAATGCGTCTTCTGATTTCTTCACTGCTGCTTCCATTGGTGTTGATTGTAGAACCAAGTAAAGCAAAATCTTGGACAACCTCAATCTTTTCTCTATTTGTCTTGAAGTTGCTTACTGATCCAGTTGTAAGGATTTTTGTCTTATTGATGTTGAGGCACAATCTACACTGAAAGTTGTGTTCTTTGATTTTCATCAATAAATGCTTCAAATCCTCTTCACTTTCAGGAGGCAGAATTGTGTCATCTGCATAACGCAGGTTGTTAATGAGTCTTCCTCCAATCATGATGCTGCATTCTTTTTCAATTCTAATCCAAGTCCAGCTTCTTGGATTATTTGCTCAGCACAGACATTGAAGAGGTATGGTGAAAGGATATAGCCCTGATGTACACCTTTTTAAACTTTAAGCCATGCAGTGTTTCCTTGTTCTGTTTGAATCACTACCTCCTGGTCTATGTACCGATTCCTCATGCGTACAATTAAGTGCTCTGGTGTTCTCATTCTTCATGGTATTATCTATAATTTAGTATGATCCCCACAATCAAAGGCCTTCACATAGCCAATAAAACATACACAAACATCTTTGTGGTATTGTCTGCATTTGGCTAATATCCATCTGACATCAGTAATGATGTTCCTGGTTCTATGCCTTCTTCTGGCTCGATTTTCTGGCAGTTCCCTGGCTATATACTGATGTAGTAGCTTTTGAATGATCTTTAGCAAAGTTTTCAGTCCCATCATATGGTTATGAAAGTTGGATGTTGAATGAGGGAGACAGGAGAAGAATTGATGCTGTGAATTATGTGCTGGAGACAAATATTGAATATACCATGGACTGCCAAAGAGAACCAACAGTTCTGCCCTAGAAGAAGTGCAACCAGAGTGGCCCCTGGAAGTAAGGATGGCTAGACTATGTATTTTGAATATGTTGTTGTTGTTGTTGTTAGGTGCCGTCAAGTTGGTATCCGACTCATAGCGACCCTCATAGGGTTTTCAATGGCTGAGTGCTTCAGGATTGCCTTGGGAGTGGATTGCCAGGCCCTTCTCCCATTTTTGCATTGCTGGGAATTGAACTCGGGGCCTCAGAGACTGCAGCACAGCGCTCTACCCACTGAGCTAAATCCCAGCCCCAATATGTTGTTAGGAGGGACCAATTCCTGGAGAAGGACATCATGTTTGAGAGAGTCCTGGGTCAATGAAAAAAGGAAGACTCTCAACTAGATGGATTGACATATTGACTGCAACAATGATCTTAAACATAGAAAAGAGCTGGCACAGAATCAGGGAGTGTTTCATTCTGTTGTACATAGGTTTACTATGAGTTAGACCTGACTTGATAGTACCAACATACATGTGTGTATGTGTGTCTACATATATATGTCGATATTTATATATATAGATTATATATATATACACATCTATGGCAATTATCTGTCTGTCTGTCTATCTATCTATCTATCTATCTATCTATCTATTTATCTATCTATCTATGTTGTTGTTGTTGTTGTTCTTAGGTCCCGTTGAGTTGGGTCTGACTAATATTGACCGTCATAGGGTTTTCAATGGCTGATTGTTTTGGGGATTGCTTTGGGAATGGGTAGCTGTGTCCTTCTCCTATTTTTTGTGGTGGTGGGATTGAACTGAGGCCTCAAGAGTGCGAAGAACAGCACATTACCAACTGAGCTAAACCCCAGCCATGTGTGTGTGTATGTGTGTGTGTGTGTGTGTGTGTGTGTATACATCTGTGTGTGTGTGTGTGTGTGTGTGTGTGTGTGTGTATGGTTGTGACAGTCCTCCAAGTTTGAACTCTTTTCCAAATTTATTTTGGGTATTCTAGTTTCTTTGAATGCCTGCATCCATACCACTGTGGCATCCAATCCCATCAGATCTCAGAGGGTCAGGCCTGGTTAGTACTTGGGTAGGATACTACCTGGGAACACCAGGTGGTGTAGGCTTGGAAGAAGGATCTGACATCCCACTCCCAAAAATAAATCAGCCATTGAAAACCCTATGAATAGCAGAGAAGCATGACAATAGTGTTTTGTCTCTTGTACATAGGGTAGCTATGAGTTGGACACTGACTTGAGGGCACCTAACAACAAGAAGTTTCTCTGAACTTCGTATGAACTTTAAAATTAGCTTATCAGTTTCTACAAAAATTCTTGCTAAGATTTTGATTGGGATAGCATTGAATCTATAGATTAATTTGAGGACAACTGACATCTTAACAATATTGAATTTTCCAACCCCAGAGGATACTGTTATCTTGACATGTATTTAGAGATCTTTTGTAATACCTCTCAGTAGTGTCTTGTAGTTTTCATGGTACAAGTCTTTCACATATTTTGTTAGCTTCATCCCCATTTCATATTGTTAATGCTATTGTACATTGTATTGCTTCATAACATTTCAGCTTATTGCTAGTATATAGAGCGTTAATTGATTTTTGTATATTGATTTTGTATCCTGAACCTTTCTAAATCCACTAATTAGTTCTAGTAGCATTCTTTTTTTTTCAATTTCCTATAGTATTTTATAGGCTGAGATTTAGCTCAGTTGGTAGAGCGCCACTCTGCAGACCTTTGAGGTCCTGAGTCCAATTCCCAGCATCACAAAAATGGGAGAAGGACATGGCAATCCACTCCTGAGGCAATCCCCAAACAATCAGCCATTGAAACCCTGTAAGTGTCACTATGGGTTGGATACAACTCGATGGCTCCTAACAACAACATAATATTTTATATTTATTTGGTATTATTTCTTTCATTGATGTTTGGCAAATTTTATCAGTAAAAACATGGGCAAGGGGAAGCTTTATAACTCTAAATTTGATTTTTTGGTAGTATAAAACTGGTTATCTGTTCCTTTCTGTTCTCTCTCTCTCCCTCTGTCCCTCCCTACTTCCTTCCCTGTCTGTCTTCTAATGAGTCTAGCTAGAGATTTACCGATTTTATTGACCTTGTCAAGAAAGCAGATTTTGATTTTATTGATTTCTTTCTGAGTTTTGTGTTTCTATTCCATTGCTTTTTGATCTATTATTTATTTGTTCATTCCTCTGTTATTTGAATTTCACTCCTCTCCCCCCGTTTTTTTTTTTTTTTTCTCACTGTTGAGCATTGAACACAGGGCCTCACTTGTGGTAGGTAAGTGTTTTACCACCGAGGTACATCCCCAGCCCATGTGTTTCACTTTCTAATGTTATAAACTTCTAAGTATTGCTTCAGACCAATTCATAAATTCAGAAATATTCACTTTTTATGTTTACTCAATTTAGAATGCTTTTTAATTTATCTTTTTATTTATTATTTGATTCATGGGTTATTTAGAAGTATGTAATTTAGTTTCCAAACATTCGAAGATGTGCTAAAAAGCTTCCAATGATTAATTTATAGTAATTCAATTAAAATCAGAGGTCAGAGATCAACCTTTGTGGGACTTGAATTCTTTTAAACTTATTGAGATTTTTTTTTGATGGCCCAGAATAAGGTCTATCTTGGTAAATATTCCAGATACACTTAAATAATGTTCATTCTGCTTTTGTTGGATGGAGTATAGTATAAATTTCAGTGGTCATGTTGTCTTTTATGTCCTTATAGATTTTCTGTCTACTTGTTCTATCAACTATTGAGGAGGAATATCTAAATCTTTAGCCATACTATGGATTTGTCTACATAGTTCTATTAGTTTTTGTTTCATGTATTATTGGGGATTTTTAAAATTATATTTCCCAGCTAGGGTCCCTCATAACAGCCTGAGGGGCTGACCCCTAGTTGACTCCAGGGCTCATCTCACTCACTCAAAACAGCCCCTCCCATCGAGTGAGCAAAGATGGCCCCCAGCCAGCTTGACCAGCCCTAACCACCTTAATTTTGATTGGCTCCCCTCACCACCTTGCAGGTAATAACTGTCTCCACTTGGCAGTTATGTCTGTTTGCCCACTGTACCAGCCAGCTGTGTGCCTGATTGGCTGAACCCCACCATGTGACCCCTCCAGGACCCTATAAAAGCAGGGCTCCTGGACCCCATATCATCCTTTGATCCTCACCTCTCTGACCATCTCCTGAACCTCATCACCTGGACCAGCGCTCCCTACTCCAGCAAGACCATCTAGCAAGCCAGTGAGATCAAGCCCAAGGGCCCCGAAGAGCCGAAGGCATCTAGCAAGCCACGAAGAGCCTCCCAACTCCTCCCATCCTTGGCAAGGAGGGGGGGTAAAGAAGGCGAGCCGCGAGAGTCAAGACCATCCGACTTCAACTGAACACCAGCGGCTGTGGCTGTGCCTTTAAGGCTGAGCTGTACCAGCACTTAGCCTGCAGCATTCCATGCTGCAGGCCTAGAGCCAGCACTTAAAGGGGTAGAGCCTTGCTCTATAGGGGCTGCTTGCTCCTTGCTCTCCATAAGGGGAGCATCCCAATAAACCTTCCCTGTCCTTCTCCAACCATCTGAAGGTCTCCCGAGGTCCTTCTTTCCTGACATTGGCTACGTGTTTATGTTGAGGGTTTGGCCCTAACTTTAGCTGGGCTAGAGCTAAAACCCCGACAATGTATTTTGTTACTAGGCACATAAATATTTAGGTTTGTTTAGGCCCTATTGATCAGTTGACTCCTTTTTCATTATGAAATAAACATACATAAAAATCATTACCATCTCAGTCATTTTACCTGTCTGTCTCAGTAGTGTTAAGTATATTTACATTGTTGTGAAATATCTAATCTCTTAATGTTGTTTTAAAATCTATCATGTCTGCTATTAATAGTAGCTTTTAACTTTTTCTTTAATGGGGATTAGCATGGTATATGATTTTCTATCCTTTCACATACATATGCATGAACATAAACATATATGAGGAAAGAGATAGAAGGGAAAGGAGAAGGGAGAGATGAGGAAAGGAACATTTCTTATATGTGGCATATAGTTGGGTCTTGTCTTTTTAAAAAATCTATTTGACAGTTTGTCTTTTAATTGCGTTGTTTTGACAATTTACATTTAACATGATTATTGATGCCATTAGGTATAAGTCTATCATCTCATCACTTATCATCTGTCCCATGCTGTTCATTGATTCCCTCTTTCCTCAAGTTTTTGGTTAAAGAATTTCATTTAACATTTCTTGTAGAGCAAGATTGTTGGCAATACATTTGTTTTTGTTATTCAACTTTTGTATATCTGAAAAAGTCTTTATTTCACTCTAGTTCTTGCAAGGTTTATGTTTGGCATCGAATTCTAGGGTGACAGACTTTATTGTTTTCTCTCAGAATGTTAAAGATATCACTTCATTATTTTATCATTTGTATTGTTTCCTTACAAGAAATCTATCATCTTTATTCTTGTTTCTCTTCATATAATGTGATATTTTCCTCTACATTTGCAGTTTT
This sequence comes from Pedetes capensis, assembly GCA_007922755.1. Lineage (NCBI taxonomy): Eukaryota > Metazoa > Chordata > Mammalia > Rodentia > Pedetidae > Pedetes > Pedetes capensis. The sequence goes on from VMDO01017612.1 coordinate 12,854, forward strand.
CTATCACTGGTTTAGAAAAATATGATTATGATATGATTGATGTGGGATATGTGGATTTGTACTTTTCATTCAATTTGGAAAAATAGTGGTCATTATTTCTTCAAATTTTTTTCTTCCTTCCTTCTCTAATCTCTTTCACAGACTTCTATTATATGTATATTAGGCATCTCAAAGTTGCCCACCACTCACTGATACACTCTTATTTTTATTATTTTTTAATGTTTTATTTTGGATAGTATCTATTCTGTATCTTCAAACTCACTGATCTTTTCCTTCAATTTCTCTTCCTCCTCCTCCTCCTTCTTCTCTTCCTTCTTCTTCTTCTTTTTAATGGTACTGGGGGGCTGAACCTGGGACCTTGTGCATGCATTGCAAGCACTCTGCCACTGAGCTGCATCCCCAGTCTCTTTTTTTTTTAATTTTTTAAATTGAGATAGGGATTTCACTAAGTTATGCAGGGTGCCTCTTACCTCTAACCTGTAATCCTCCTGCCTCTACCTCCCAAGGCACTGGGATTACAGTTGTGCACCACTACACCTGGTTTTTCCTGCAATTTGTAATCTATTATTTGATTTTCCATGGTGGTTAAAAAAATGTAAAATTTACTGTCTTAACCTTTTCTACAAGTCTGTATTGGTAGTGTTAAATATATTCACTCTATTGTGAAATATTTGACCTACTCTCAAATTCTATCAGATATGTTTTTTTTCTTATCATGAAAGTTTTCATCATTGAAAGTTTGAGGAAGTAGACTACCTTACACTAGAAGTGCTGTGTGTTGACTCAGCTTACATTTTAGTGGACAAAAATAGTCACATGATTCTGCCCAAATACAAGGGAGATGAGAGATGAAAGCTTCTGTGAACAGGGAAAGTAAGGAGACCTGGCTATTAAAGAACACTAGGTACTGACCTTCTTGCCTCCAGAGTTGTTACATATAGTGATCCATGCCTGACTTACCCATCAAGTTGGCTTGGCTAGCATCTACTGATCTTTCTGGCTTTGCATTAATTATTTGTTTGATCTTTAACTCTTCCTTTAGACCATAAACTCTGAATTTCTAATTATGTCTTACTTTATAGCCCCTAACACATTATAGTACCTAGTATTTAATTAAACAGATATTTATAAATGAATAACTACTTTGGTTAGTGACAGAAGACACCTGGATTTTTTCCTTTTTTATTTTGTCAATAATTTTTATTCTTGAATGTTTATGGGAACATTCAAAAATTATAGATAGACTGATTCCATAGGTGGCAGACAAGAAGTTGGGAAATATGTACATACTTGTATGGCATGGGTTCTATAGATTGTTAGCATTTCTTCTAGTTTCTGATACTGGGTTATTCTTTTCCCCCCACTCAACCTCTTTTGTAGTATTTGGGGGTAAAATCCAGGGCCTCGCACTTACGTTGCAAGTACTCTACCACTGTGCTGCACCCCCAGTCCATTTTTTATTCTTATTTTTAGACAAGGTCTTGCTAAGTACACAGATTGCTTCTGGCATTGAAATCATAATCTTCCTGCTTCCACCTCTTGAGTCACTGGGATTAGAGGCATGTGCCACTGTGCCTGGCTATTCTCTTATTTATTCATTCCACCAGAGAATATTTTTAATTATTATAAAGGGAGTTAAAAATTAAGTCTTGGTTAAAATTTCTTCAGTTTTTTTGACTGACTCTAAATATAAAATGTATATATTATAAACAAATTGGAAAGTACCTCAACTATGAATTCTTAATTCAAGTGTTAAAAACCCATTGCATTATCATTTTGGCATATTTATTTTCAGGTTTTTATCATCACATATATATTTACATGTTGTTGTTAAGTGCCATTGTTGTTGTTGTTAGGTGACATCGAGTCGAGTCTGACTCATTGCGACCTTATGTACAGCAGATCAAAACACCCTGATTCTGTGCCAGTCACATGATCTTATTTATGTGTAAGCCCATTGCTACAGACACTGTAGCAATCCATTTGGTGGAGGGTTTTCCTCTTGTTTGCTGACCTGGCACTCTCCCAAACATGATGTCTTTCTCCAGGAACTGGTCTCTCATGACTACATTTCTGAAATATGTAAGATGCAGTCTAGCCATCCTTGCTTCCAAGGAGCACTGTGGTTGCATTTCTTCTAGGACAGATCTGTTGGTTCTTTGGGCAGTCCATGGTATATTCAATAGATGTCTCCAGTACCATAATTCAAAAGTATTAATTCTTCTTCTGTCTCCCTTGTTCAATGTCCAGCTTTCACAACCATATGATGCCACTGAAAATATCATGACATAAGTCAGGCACACCTTCATCTTCAGTGTGACATCTTTATTTTTCAATACTCTAAAGAGATTTTTTGCCACAGCTTTTCCCACTGCAGTGCGCCTTTTGATTTCTTGACTGCTGCTTCCACGGGTGTTGATTATAGAGCCAAACAAAGCAAAATCTTGGACAACCTCAATCTTTTCTCCATTTATTTTGAAGTTGCATACTGACCCAGTTATAATGATTTTTGTTTTATTGATGTTTATTCGCAACCCATATTGAAGGCTATGATCTGTGGTCTTCATCAGTAAATGTTTTAAATCCTCTTCACTTTCAGCGAGGAGAGTTGTGTCATCTGCATAACACAAGTTGCTAATGTATCTACCTCCAATCCTGATGCCATGTTCTTCCCCATAAAGTTGAGCTTCTCGGATTATGTGCTCAGTGTATAAATTGAAGAGATATGGTGAAAGTATACAGCCCAGACACACACCTTTCTCAACTTTAAGTCAGGCAATGTTTCCTTGTTCTGTTCGAAAAACTGCCTCCTGGTTCATGTACAGATTCCTCATGAGTATAATTAGGTACTCTGGTAAACCTATTTTCTGAAGTGTCATTCATAATTTGTTATGATCCACAGTCAAATGCCTTTGTGTAGTCAATAAAACATAGACATCTTTCTAATATTATCTGCTTTCAGCTAATATCCACCTGACATCAGCAATAATGTCCCTGGTTCCCTGCCCTCTTCTGAATCCTGCTTGATTTTCCAGTAATTCCCTGTCTATATACTGCTGCAGTCACTTTTGAATGATCTTTAGTAACATTTCTCGTGTGTGATATTAATGATATTGTCTGATAGTTTCCACACTCAGTTTGGATCCCCTTTTTTGGGAATAGGTACAAATATGGATCTCTTCCAGTCAGTTGGCCAGGTAGCTGTTTTCCAAATCTTTTGGCATAAACATGTTAGCACCTCCAGTGCTGCATCTGTTTGTTGAAACATCTCTGTTGGTATTCCATCAGTATCTGGAGCCTTGTGTTTCACCAGTTCAAGGTGGCTTCTGCTTCATCCTTCAATACCATTGGTTCCTGTTCATATGCAACCTCTTGAAATCGTTGGTCATCTACCAATTCTTTTTTGTATGATGACTCTCTGTATTCCTTCCATCTTCTTTTGATGTTTCCTGCATTGTTTAATATTTTCTCTGTAGAATCTTTCACTATTGCCACTTGAGGCTTGAACTTTTTCTTCACTTCCTTAAGCTTGAGAAGCACAGAGTGTGTTCTTCCCTTTTGGTTTTCTGTCTCCAGCTCTTTGCACATATCATTATAATTTTTTTGTGTGTGTTCTTGGGCTGCCTTTTGAAATCTTCTGTTTAGTTCATTAACTTCATCATGTCTTCCTTTTATTTTAACTGCTCAACATTCAAGGGCAAGTTCCAGCATCTCTTTTGACATGTAATTTGGTCTTTTTTTCCCTTGTCTTTTTAATAACCTTTTGCTTTCTTCTTGAACACTATCTTTTATGTCATGCCACAATTCATCTGGTCTCCTATCATTTGTGTCTAATGCATTAAACCTGTTCTTGAGGTGGTTTCTGAAATCAGGTGGGATATACTAATAGTTATACCTTGGCTTTCATACACTTGTTCTAATTTTCTTCATTTTCCATTTGAACTTGCATGCACCTGGTCTTGTTCTGACATTTGATATAGAGATTTTTCATCATCTCTTTACTATACACATTTCTCTTGTGTATAGTCACTGTTTATGTTCTTGGAAAAATATGTTCAAAATGAAAAGGTCATTGGTCTGACAAAATTCTACCATGCGATCTTCAGCATTGTTTCTGTCACCGAGACCATATTTTCCAACTACTGAGCCTTCTTCTTTGTTTCTAACCTTTGCATTGCAGTCACCAGTAATTATCAGTGTCCTGATTGCATGTTTGATCTATTTCAGGTTGTAGAATCTGGTAGAAATCTTCCCTTTTTTCATTTGTGGCCTTAGTGGTGGATACACACATTTGAATAATAGTCATATTAACTGGCCTTCCTTATAGGTATATGGCTATTATTCTATCACTGACAACATTATATTTCAGGACAGATCTTGAGATGTCTTTTTTGATGATGAATGCAACCCCATCTCTTTAGTTTGTCATTCCCAGCACAGTAGACCATATGATTATCTGACTCAGAATGGCCCATGCCAGTCCATTTTAGCTCACTGATGCCTAGAATGTTAATGTTTATGTGCTCCATTTCTCTTTTAATGATTTCCAATTTTCCTAGATTCATACTACATACATTCCATGTTCCAATTATTAATGGATGTTTACAGTTGTTTGTCCTTATTTTGAGTCATGCCACATCAGCAAATAGGGGTCCCTGGGACTTTACTCCATTTGTGTCATCAAGGCAGACTCTACTTTGAGGAGGCAACTCTTCTCCAGTAGTCTTCTGAGTGCCTTCCAACTTGGGCAGCTCATTTTCTGGCACTGTATCTGACAGTGTTTCTTTGCTATTCATAGGGTTTTCAATGGCTAGTTGTTTCAGAAGTGGTTCGCCAATGCCTACTCCCTAGTGTGTTTTAGTCTAGAAGTTTAACTGAAACTTGTCCACCATGGGTGACCCTGCTGGTATCTGAGATACCAGTGGCATAGCTTTCAGCCTCATTGCAACACACAAGCCCCCACAGTGCAGCAAAACTGACAGATGTGTGGGGGAGGTGCCATCGAGTTGGGTCCAAATCATAGTGACTATATGTACAACAGAACAAAACACTCCTGAACACTGTGCTTTGCCCAGTACTATATCAGTGCTTTTCTTCCAGGTTTTCAGTGGCTGATTTTTTTTTTTTTTTGGTACTGGGGGTTGAACCCAGGGCCTTGTGTTTACATGCTTTGCAAGTGCTGGACCACTGAGCTGCACCCTCAGCCCCCCCCCCTTTTTTTTTTTTTTACTGTTTTGAGACAAGGTCTCCCTAAGTTACACAGACTGCCTCTGGTCTTGCACTAGCGATCTTCCTGCCTCCACCTCCCAAGCTGCTGGGATTACAGGCATGCGCCACTGCATCCAGCTAGTTTTTTCAGGATTGTTTCAGGAGTGGGCTGCAGGTCCTTCTCCCAATATTTTTACATAATATATTTTTTTCTTAAACTTTTAACATTTTGTCAAAATGTTTTCATTTTTCATTAAAGTTTTTAAAGATATCATTTAAAAAAGCCACATAATTTTCCTTTCTATGTTTTCAACCATAGTTTATTGAACCATCTGTTAAATAGTGGACAGAAGCTTTTGACTACACAAAATGCTGTTATAAATATTATAATCCATAAACATTTTTCTATCTTTTGGACTGTGTTCTTAGGATAGACTTATAGATGGAAAATATGGACATTTATCAGTCATAGCAGCATCTTTAAATTAGTCACTAGAGTTAAACAAATGCTTAGCAATTTTTCAGCCTGCTTACTGTTTTCCCAGTCAGAAGTATGAGGAATGAACTTTAGGGTCTTTTTAGGTAGCAATAAAATATATTAAAAAGTAACTTTTATATGATCAACATTACCTAGTTGGATGGGAAAATAATAACAAGCTCAACATTTCCACACTCTCCTGTAGCAGGTGTTTTAACATTCAAGAAAGCAATTTCTGAACCTATCTGGAATCTTTCAAGATAAAAAAACTATGTCAGTATGTACTTTTCCCCTACAAATTTACATATTTGCATTAGCTAAAGTACTTCTTAAAACAATTTCCTCAACCACTCTTTCTTCCTTCCATATTGAATAAATATAACAGAACCGTTCTTATTATAGTCTAGGCACTACTCAATTTAATATTCTACTCTTTCATTTATTCAATATTGAAATTTTATGACCAATAATAATCACTTTTTTTTTTTTTTTTGCAGTACTAGGGGTTGAACCCAGGGCCTTGAGCTTGCATGCTTTGCAACTGCTGGACCACTGAGCTGCACCCCAGCCCATTTTTTTTTAAACTTTTTTTGAGACAGGGTCTCGCTAAATTTCACAGACTGCCTCTGGTCTCGAATTTGTGATCCTCCTGCCTCTGCCTCCTGAGCAGCTGAGATTACAGGCGTGAGCCACCGCGCCTGGCACCATTACCTTCTTATACTACTTTTTCTCTCTTCACCTTTTGCAACATCACTTACAGCTGGCTTTGGGGGTCTTGTTTAATAAGCTAACAAAGTTTTTGTTACTTAATGTGAGTTTTCACTGGTGAGAAGGTTGAACAAGATACAGATATTGGACAGTACAAGTGATCAGGTGCCAACTGAATGACTATCTCAGGTTCCATCCTTAAACATCCTAAATTTAAAATGATAAGCTACTGTATATGTCAAGGTCTTCCAGGGATTATATGTGAAAGTGAACATTACATCTGCACATTCCAGTGATTCATGGTGATTTTTCAAGACATGTTAATAAGCAGGACAGTTACAATTATCTCCTTTGTGTAGAGGAGGAAGATAAAGCCAGTAAGTAGATAATTGTTTTGGCCAAGGTCATTGTTTATAAGTGGAACTGATGAGATGAACCTCAGATTCAGGAGTAGAACATGTTAGAAATAGAATCTTCATTACATATATGAGCAGACAGAATGGAGCTGAGTAAGACATGATTCCTGAGAATCAATGAGATGTAAATTTAGGTGGAAATGGGAGTAGACAAGAGAATAGGAAATCAAATCATCCTGAATAACAACCCGTACTGAATAATGACTGTGCAAGAGTTCACCTCAGTTCACTCATGAAGGGAAGAGAAAGTGATCTGATGTTTTTGCCATGTGCTGGCTCAAGACGTGGAGGAGATAGCAAGTTAATTTGAGTTGAAGGTGCATTACTGGAGCTGGCAGCCCAATTTGTTTTCCCATCAATTTTCACCCCCCCCCATCTCCACCCTATAAGGGACCTGCCAATGTAGACATCCCAAATAAGTGTATCTCAGTTAGAATGTTATGCTGTGTAGCAGAACTGAAAAGAAAAACAGTTTACAAATGTATTATCTCCTGTAGAATTATGTAAGAATAAGTGGTATTTTAGATAGGGATTAAAGATGCTTATGATTGAGAATGCAGAATACTTACTTGTCTGCTCAAATATGTTGTTGTTAGGTGCCATCAAGTCAGGTCCGACTCATAGTGTCCCTGTGTACAACAGAATGAAACACTCCTCAACACTGTTCCATGCCCATTATTACTGTCAGTGCTTCTCTGCTATTCATAGGGTTTTCAGTGGATGATTGTTTGGGGATTGTTTTTGGGAGAGGGATGCCAGGTCCTTGTCCTGTATTTGCAGTGCTGGGATCGAACCTGGGTCCCCAGAGAGTGCAGAGCTGGCGCTCTACCAACTGAGCTAAAAAGCCTGTTCAAGTGTGTTGTTGTTAGGTGCTGTCGAGTCAGTATCCGACTCATAGCAACCCTCATAGAGTTTTTCAATGGCAGACTATTTCAGGATTGCCTTGGGAGTGGATTGCCAGGTCCTTCTCCCAATTTTGCGGTGCTGGGAATTGAACTTGGGACCTCAGAGACTGTAGCGCAGCACTCTACCAACTGAGCTAAATCCCAGCCCCTGTTCAAATATAGATATTACTAATTGTACATATGTTTTGATGTTTTCTAAAGCAAGATTTATATTCAAGTACATCATTTGGTGTAACATATGCAATAGTACAAATTCTGTTCTGTTAAGCTTGATTGATTCTTACTGAGTCCAAAACTAATGCTGCCAGGACTAAAAGTATTGATTCCCTTATTAATGACATAAATCATGACTCTCAATTGGCAGCATAAAAGACAGAATCCCATGAACAGTCTATGTAAAGGCTCAGAGTTTGTAGGATTGTGATGGGAATGATAACATGTGGGACCTTGGAATCTCAGTTTGTCCATGTATAAAAGGGGGATACAACGATGTTTATTTTTCATACCTTCCAGAATGATGTGAGTATGAATTAAGGTAAAGTCAGGAATAATAAAACATTATACTAATGTGTGCTATTATTATTATCAACAGGGGCTGGGATTTAGCTCATTTGGTAGAGCGCTGAGCTGCAGTCTCTGAGGTCCTGAGTTCAATTCCCAGCACTGCAAAAATGGGAGAAGGACCTGGCAATCCACTCCCAAGGCAAGCCTGAAACAGTCAGCCATTGAAAACCCTATGAGGGTCGCTATGAGTTGGATACCGACTCGACGGCACCTAACAACAACAATTATTATCAACATGGTCACAATCTTTGCCAAGTACAGAACAACCTCTTTCTTCACTGAGTATTTGTGAGGTGGTAGCATGGCCTTTCAGCGTATGTGAGAGGCTAGATTCTGGCATGTGGGAAAAGGGCAACTCTTTCCTGAGAACAGTCCCAGCTACATTCATTTGGGTTAATGATCCTAGTTCTTGTTGTGATGAGTAGGAGATGGTAGGTGAATGTGAAGCAGTTGTCATTTCAGCCCACTCTGACTTGGACTGTTCTTATAGTGCTTGCCTGAGTCTGGTAAGGCAGATCACTGCATCCCCCTCCCACAGCATATTACAGAAAGTGGATTTATTCCTTACAAAGAGGCAGTGAGAGACAATGGAAGGCTGAGACTCAGTATAAACTGGGCCCTGAAGGTTCAGGAAAGCTGCCCAGGGTGGGCGGAATCTTGCCTGCATGTGTCCCACTTGTGCCCCAACTGAAGAACCTGGAAAGCAACCCACCTTGGGTTTTATACCCCGGAGGGATATGAGTTACAGAGCAAAGCACTGAGCATCCTGATTCAAGGAACAGAGCTGGGCAGTGTCAGCCAGTTCCTCCTGACCACAGGATGTTGCTTTCCCCATGCGCTCTGCAGTTTAAGAACTAGAAGTGAGAAAGTGGGATAACTGCTTTGGTCCAAGGCTGCTGGGAGGAATATCCTGCAGTGAGTTAATGAATAAAAGAAGGGCAGCAATAATAAATGTTGTTTAGCATCAAATGAATTTTATTGTCTACCCCAGTGTAGATGCCTGCAGCCATAGCACTGTGGTGTTCATCTCGTGAGATCTTGGAAGCTCAGCAGGGTCGGGCCTAGTTAGTCCTTGGATGGGAGACTGAGTGGGAACACCAGGTGCTGCAGGCTTGGGAGAAGGACCTGCAACCCACTCCCAACAATCAGCCATTGAAAAACCCTATGAATAGCAAAGAAGCACTGACAATAGTGTTTCGCCTATTGTATATAGGGTCACTATGAGTCAGCCACCGTCTGGATGCCACCTAACAACAACAATGCAGATATTCTTCTGATTAATTAATGCATTAATTAATTCATTCATTATTTATGAATCACCACATACCAATTTTAGCTTCTTTTGATCTTCTCCTTCTGAGCACACTGCTGAGCTATATGAAGATGGCTGCTTAAGTTGTAAGTCTCTGATGAGGCCGTAAAATGCTAAGGGACAGGAGACATCCTTGTCTTCCACTGTGTCCTTTGTAATGCTCAACAAAGTGCTAGAAAAATTTAAGGTGTTATTAAGTATTTATTGAGTTTTCTTAAAAGGCCACATAATACTTTCACAGATTGGTGGTTCATAAAGAATGTTGTGCTACAGAACAGGTTTGTAGGGGATGGGCCCTGTGATGGAGATAAGAATGGTGGGAACTGATTGTGGAAGCAATGCTTATAGAAGTCAGAGGAAACACAGAGGTTGGGGGAGGAGAAAGACTTTAATTAAGCCTTGATGAACTCCTCAGTTCAGCTCATATGAAGCTCTGAAGCCAGGATGGCCTATCAGAGTCATCTGGTTTGAGTCAGGGAGCCAGGCCTTCATCCAGACACTGGCTGGTCATTGGAGACAGACTGCCTGGGGAAGGGTGTGAACTTGACAAGGTGATGAGGGAATTCTGAAAGAAGGTGACCTCTGAGGGCCATCAGCTAGCAGCATTCCCAGAAACTGAAGCAATAAGTTTTTTAGTCCTGTAGGAGGTTAGGGAGCACATCACTGTGTCTATTACCCACCATATTATTCATGCAGGAGGATGCCATGAGTTTTATCCTAGGAGGAAAAGAATGAAGTTTAGGAATACTGACATATCATATGCTTCATATGGCTTACAAAAAAGATCATTTTTAAAGTCACCAAACTGTAGGTATAAAACAGAAAATCCCACCAGACATACATTTTAGTGAAAAATTAAATAACAGAGATGAAATTTGTGTTAGTATGTATTAGTCAAGCTGATTCTGTTTCATGTTAATGAACCCAGTTCAGTTAATTCAGGAATAGGAAGTTTTACTTGTTCATATAACTTCATGGAAGGTGAAGTTGCACCTAGAGCTCAAGAACTCAGATGGTACCAAGTCACATTTTTGTTTTGCTTCTATCTTTGCACTCTTCTTTTTTCTCCCAGATCAACTTCTTCTACACAGCTGGAAATTTGGCTAGCAGCAGTTTCCAGGCACATAGTTCCATCACTAGAGAGAAGTTTTAAAACGACATCTCTGTTAACAAATTTAATACTCCCAGAGATCTTTGTTTGTTTGTTCTTTTTTTTTTTGTTGTTGTTGTTCATTTGTTTTGTTTCGTTTTTGAGACAAGGTCTTGCTGTCTCTGGCTTTGAATGTGCAATTTTCCTGCCTCAGTTTCCTGAGTGCTGGGATTATTGGCATGTGCCACAACACCTGGTTCCAGAGAGTCTTTTATAAGATCAGATGATATCCATGCACCAGTTACAGCAAGGAGAATAAGGTCTGATGATTGCGTTAGTTGGATCTATCTGGACACCCCTGACCAATCACTGTGGCTGGGAAGAAGAGTCAAGTAAGAAGAGAATTCTCATACATGGTCCCACATGTGAGATTATGAGACTTCTCACACATGGCCACACACCGCTGAAGTAGAGAAGGAGCATAGTGTGGAAGCGTAGGCCAAGCAAGGGGCAGACTGAACAAAAGGTGTTCACCACCATGTGTTAGATTTCTCTGGTCTCTGCTGTGTGAATCTTGCTAATTTTTATTCTTTTTGACTTTGGCATGTGGACCAATGTGTTTTATCATGGAAATAGACCATACAACTATCAGTAATTTGTTCATAAATACATTGGATTCTGTTCATTTTGCAGAGATTAATCACTTGCCAATGTGTACATGATTTTCTTGGCTCAGGGAAATTATTTATTAATCATATCAACAAGGGAATATTTGAAGGGCCATAAATGAAGACATAATGACTGTGTACTTCTTTTTAAGAGACTATTTATATTAACTATTTATTATTTATATTAAATGTTACTTTGTAGAAGACATTTCAACCTTTACCAAATAAACCTAATTTATATTACTCAAAATTTTATTAGTTATAAGTCTTTCTTATACAAAGTAGACTTGAAAATATAAAAGTCTTTAAGATAATCCCTTTTGGTTCCAGTTTAAAAATAAATCTATGCTTTGAAACAAAAACTTCAGAAAGGATTTTCTTAGCTGTTGACTCTCATGGTGGTGGTGTTGCTGGTCTCATATTTATCCTACCCCCAGGTGATTAAGTCAATTTTGATAGTTCCATCCCATGGTAAACAACTACACTGGTTGGTTGATTCATTAATAGATCTGTGATGTGTATATCATATGAACTCTGCTAATGCCACCTGTTACCAGTCCAAGGTGCAGTCAACACTGAGGATAGTCCAGTAGAAAGATGAGAAAAGCCCAAGTTCCTGTCAATGTTGTTGTTGTTGTTGTTATTATTATTATTATAATTATTTTGCAGTACTGGGGGTTGAACCCAGGGCCTTGTACTTGCATGCTCTGCAAGTGCTGGACCACTGAGCTGCATCCCCAGCCCATTTTTTTACTTTTTGAGACGGGGTCTCGCTAAGTTTCGCAGACTGCCTCTGGTCTTGAACTTGTGATCCTCCTGCCTCTGCCTCCTGAGTTGCAGGGATTACAGGCGTGTGCCATCGTGCCCAGATTTCCTGTCAATATTATTGAGTCAGTGAATTAATCAACTCCAAAGACTGTCCTGCCATTGGCTAATGACAGATAAAAAATTTCTTAATGGTTTAAGCAGAATCAGGGTTTCTGTAACTTGCAGCTAAAAATTTGTAATATGTAAATCTAATTGCAGCGTAGATGATAGGAGCATATTACCAAATAATTATAATACTGTGTAATCAATATAAATAGTGGGGGTATTATAATATATGGAGATGCCACAAAGTAAGGAGTCATATGAGGAGAAGATGCTTGCATGGGTACTGAAGCATACTTCAAGAAAGGGATGAAGATGAGGAGAGCTTTCCAGGCTGAAGAAACAACATATGATAAAAACAAAGTAACGAAATAGGTGTCAAAGTCATTCACTTTAGAGCAAAGAAAGAAAGTCAGGAATATCCAACAGGAACTACGGGTCTGATGGGGACTGGCTCAGGAGAATAGAATGCTGTCATGGACAGATGTGTCTTCTCTCTCCCTGTATTTATTTGAGGTCATGTGGTCCACGTTAGGATTGCTTCATATGGTTCTACTCACCCATTGGCTTCTGCAAGGAAGTTTCTCTGAGACTATGGCCCCAAGAGGACATTTCAGGGTTAACTATAGATAATTTCAGTTTAAGCACCACCAGCACATGAGTGTAACTTCCCTGTCTGCACTGGAATTTTCCGGGCCAGCCATGTACTCACCTTTTCCTGATATCCACTTGCCTGTGGCCCAGGCTGTTCAATCACTGGTCATTATGGTATAAATCTAGATGCCCAGATTCACTGTTAAAGTTGGCTGATCAATTGATCACATCTATATTTTAGAATAACTTTTCCTAAAGTATGAATACAGATGGTAGGTGGTAAAATGGGAAGACATAAGACCAGATAGGAGGTTATTGTTATTGTAGTCCAGGTAAGAAACTATGCATTTTTGATTTAGGACAAGAGAAGTGGGATGGAAAGGAGAAGCATGATACAATAATGGTGAAATTCATTCAGTCACTCAGTGATTCATTAAGCCATTATTGAACACAATAAATGAATTTCATAATAAATATTTACTGAACATCTACCATATACCAGTATTCTAGGCACATGTACAATGTGGTTGGAGATTAGGGCTGCAGATCTGGCCTGTGAAATCCTCAGTCTCTGAACCTGAGGCATGGTTGGAATTGGCTGGTGGAGTAAGGGAGGAGTCTGTTGAATACCAATTGTTAAGGTGGAGCAAAGGGCCCAGTTTGATGCTGGAACTGGCTGGCCCTGTTCTCCAGCCAGCTCCTGCCTACTACTGCCTACTACTGAATGAACACACAGAAATGCACATATACATACACCATTTCTGATTCACCTATAATCAGAATATATCCAAGACTGCATTCAGTCTGCTTTTCCTTGTCCCTTCCCCCTAGAAAGGTGGGAGGAAAAACTGGAGAGGGGAATTATGTCAGGGTCAGGCAAAAGTAGAGAAAGACCTAGAATTTTCTAATACCTTTCTGATTGATATACAAAATCCTACCATTCAAAACTTTTTAGTTTTTTTCTTTTTTTTTATTTGTTTGTTTATTTATTTATGTGGCAGTACAGAAGAGTTGAACTCAGGGTCTCACACATGCTTTTTTGCAAAGGCTCAACCTAGCCCATTTTTTTACTTTGTATTTTGAGACAGGGTCTCGCTAAACTACGCAGGCTGCCTCTGGCCTGGAACTCAAGATCCTCCTGCTTCCCCCTCCCAAATGACTGGGATTAAAAGTGTGTGCCACCATGCCCAGATTCTTTTAGTTTCTTTAGAGTTTCTCTGGTAAGGGATGAATGTCTCTTATTGTTTTTAGGTGCTTTCAAGTTGTGTCAACTCATACTGACCCTATGTACAACAGAATGAAACACTAGCCGACACTGTACCATGCCCATTACTATTGTCAGTGCTTCTCTGCTAGTCATAGGGTTTTTCGTGGCTGATTGTTTCAGGAGTGAGCTGCCGGGTCTTTCTCCCAAGCCTATAGCACCTGGTATTCCCAGGCGGTCTCCTTTCCAAGTACTAATCAGGCCTGATCCTGCTTAGCTTCCAAGATCTGACGAGACTGGACACCAGGGTGGTATGGATGTAGACATAAGTGTCCCTAGCAGGGCAGAAAATTGAGCCACTGGGACCTGAGTGAATGGAAGGCAGGAAAAAGAATACTTCAAAAGGGAAGGGAATCAAGGGTAAAATAACACCTTTTATAAATTGTAATTTTGATTAGATTTTTGTAAGAAATGGTGCCTGGGAAGTGTTCCTAAGTGTCCTTGATTTATGGAATATTTTACCTTTCCATAAAACACATGGGATGGGAAGGGGCTATTCTTTAAGCAAGTAATAGCCTAGTCTAGGTAGCAGATCAGGATAAAAGCCCGAATATAAATTTATAAGTCTTTATCGCCATCTAGTGTCCAATTAGTGAAATGAACAAATATTTCATATTTAACCATGCTTCTTTAATGTCAGTCAAGAATTATTTCCTGGGTAATTATGTATTATGATACACAGCTTCTTTTGTATAACTATTTTAAATTAATCTATTAGTTTTTTTATCTAGATAAATTATTCCCCAAGTTGGAGGAATGTGGTGTTGAGCAGTTGGGGAAAGGGAAATAGGTAAGTGGAAATAGACATGTGGCTCTTAATGGCTTGAAAATCCTTAAGCACCAGCTTATGGCATTTAAAATCAGCTCGTTTCCTCTACTTTAGCAGTATACTTAGGGTTTTCTCTTTTAGAAGTTAAATAGGAATAACAGTAATGATGATTGTGGCCTAAGAAGAGTTGTTTGAAGGAAAGATTTCAAATATTTATTGCATACCTATTTATGAAGTTTGAAAAACAAGATTATAAGAAAATAGAACACAACCTAAAATGAAGAGTTGATCAAAATTATTTTCAATTTGTGTAATTTAACACCGTATCAGTAAAGAATGCTATGTAGTCACCTGGATCTTTACAAATTTCACACAGTAGAAATATCTCATGGGAGGTAAATATTTTATATTCAATCAATGGTTGATAAATCTCAGCATCCAACAACTATGGTCATTATGATGATGAAAGGAAATATTTGCAGAGGTGATTCCAACCCTTGAAGAGTTGACCCAACTGGATCAAATCTATAGCACATCACCAGGCTCACAGTTTGAAAAAGAATTGTAGGAAGAATGTAACAGGTTTTGAAGGTGACTTACAATATTCTATCTTTCAAGAAGAAGAAAAATGATAGGGATAGGCTTATGTTTTCTTTATGGGAATTTGAATACAAGATGTATTAATTAAACATCTTCATTTTACTGATGGAGAAACTTGAGCCAACAGTGATTAAATTACAAAGCTATCTGGTTGCAGAGCTAAGACTACAACCCATGTTTTTTTATTACTGATCTACTATTCTATTCAGTATGCTGTTAATGGAAGAGTTCTTCATTTCTATGGAAGACCAAAACAAGAAGAAATGGGTTTATAGCTGCATCAACAAAGTTAGGATAGATCAAGAAAGATTATTTAAGTGTAAACTAACTACATTCTATATGTGTTTTATTCTAAGATGTACTTATTATTTTTTTTTAACATACTACCATTCAGAAATCAGCCTGGATCTTATAATCCATGTTAATACATAATTGCTGCCAAGCAGTGGGGCAAGTTGTGAAGTGGTCATCTTTACATGAGAGAACTTAGCCACAAATATTTTCATTTAATAGTTTATAAATTGGCAAAGCTAAGGCATCAGCTTAATTTCTGAAAGAAACTGTTTGCTATCCAGCAATACGTAATTCAATTAAGGACAAAACCAAAAATTACAGTTTAAACCACTGGTATTCTTCCATTTAACTGAAGTTCTAACAAGGTCAAGACTCTGACAAGGGATTAGGCTACCTACCATGATGCAATTCATGTACTTTCAGGGCTATACTTACTTTAGAAGAATATTTAGACTGGGTTTGAAAAAGTACAGGTACATGTCTTGTTACTGCCAAAAGGTTTGCTTTGTAGTTGTGTGGATAAATATATGTTAGAGTTGTGTTAATATATTTTATTATTTATAAACATGTAATGTAGATTTTTTTCTGAAGTGCTATTATTAACGTTATCATTTTACAATTAGTGGCATCTAAGAATAGGAGTCATTTGGTTTAGATGAGCAGCATTGTGTATTAGGAAGGACTGTCTCAGAGTTGTGAGCATTAAATAAGATTACATTTATTGTGGTGTCAAATGCCTACTACAGTGCTTGGCACACAGTAGGTGCTCAACCAGATCAGCCACAAGAAGCTTAGTATCAACCAGAAGATTTATTAAGAAATATTGACTGGAGGGAAATTTTTCTGATTTTGTCCCATGCAATCTAAACAGTACTTCTCACCATCTTAAAATCCGTGTCTCATCACTCCAGAAGATTTTGAAAAGTCTTTCTACATTTTGTTTTACTAAACTAATGTTTAGGCATATTTCAAATATAGTATGGAACATATTTTTGCAAGTTCCTACTTGTTTCTCCCTTTTCCCCATTCTGATCTGTCTTTTAAAGGGGTGGCTCCATCCAACTGAGATTTATTATTCCAAAAAGTGGCATGAGGCAAGGCTCTTAGGAGCCTGAGGTATGGATTTTAGGTTCATATTAGGAAACAGGGCCTGGGATTTAGCTTAGTTGGTAGAGCGCTGCGCTGCAGTCTCTGAGGTCCCAAGTTCAATTCCCAGCACCGCAAAAATGGGAGAAGGCCCTGGCAATCCACTCCCAAGGCAATCCCGAAACAGTCAGCCATTGAAAACCCTATGAGGGTCGCTATGAGTCGGATACTGACTTGACGACGGCACCTAACAACAACAACATTTGTTAGCATGGAGATAACAATTATCACAAAACCATAAAACCAAACCCATCCCCTAAGCAGTGGGTTATAAGAAAAAAAAAAAAAAAGCCCTCTGGCCAGGCAACTTAAGGAAATCACAGGTCAAACTGTATGTCCATCCATAGGGATACACAAAGAGAAAAGACATAGGTCGCCGCCTATCATGTTTGTTACTCTGTCATGCTGTTCCCTTCAAATATTCATAAAACAATACTGAACCTGAAGTTGGCTGACATTTTCTGATTTTCTGATGTTGACTTTCACATAAGCCTAAATTTTGCTTCCTAAACCAGCTTTCAAGAATGGACTGGCAGAATACTTTTAGCACTATTAACTTTTCAAAAGCCACTCTCCTGCCTATTTGTATATCTCCTGCAGTGCACCTGCACTAACCTGGTCTGGCTGCAGGCTCCTTAAGAGACAGAATCAATCCCTGATTGACTTTGTCCAGCAACCTGAAATGTAATCAAGTAACTACTGTCCTGTAGAAGGAAGAAAGAGAGGGATTTCAGGGCTGAGCATAGTGGTGATGCCACAGGAAAATTCCAAGAATCCTATGAACCAAGGTGCTCACCCTTCACCCCACACTGGGCTGGGGCCTCACTAATCATTCAGGTAGTTCAGGCTAATGAAAAGTAATAACACTTATTGTCCATCTTTCATTGGCCTTGGATTACTCTGCAGTCCTGGTTTAGCCAAGCAGAATTCTCAGAAACAACCACTGTCTGCTGGGGTTATTTCTGACATAGTCCTCACCTTGGGGATAAAAGTAACTGATAAGGATTCATTGTAAAGCCATTACTTGTTCATCAATCATATGGAAGAAAGGTGGTCTGATAGTCTCTTTCAAGAGCCATGAACTCAGTTCCTCAACACAGCACACTCCTATTTTTCTTAGCTTTTATTATGTTTATAAATAGCAAAGTATGATAGAAATTCATACCTGCTGCTCTTAGACTATTTAATATTCATTATTTAGCATTACTTATGAGTTTAATTCCTTCCCATGAGGGAGACATTTCTCTATTCCAGGTGTCTTAATCTTTTTCAAAAATATAAGTGGGTCTGTGTACTATAAGGCAAAGTAAAACTATCTGCAGTATACTGTTTGATAGTAAAATGTCCTCATATTTCCCTTTGCAGTTTAAATTCTAAGTATGGCCACCAGGAAAAAAAGAACTATTTCTCTCCTTGCTGCATAAAAATAGGTCAAGTAATTTAAGCCAGTCCATTGCAATTAAATTTCTGACATTGTCATTGTTCCTTCTATTCTGGGGGGAAAAAGACAAACAGAGCACATGATAATAGGGGTTCATTGGCTAAGTCATTTGATGTGCTACCTATTGTTCTCTTGCTGAGGTCTGCCTCAACCTGTCTGGAAACTGATTTTGGTGATAATGGTACAGTACCAAAATAGTAAATACCATCTCCCAGCTACTCATAACACCTCTTTTATGCTAGCAAAACAATACCACGGGAGAAGGAAAATTGCCAGTGGCTTGGGTCCTAAATTCCTTGAATTCTAAATTAATTTTTTTGGAGACAATGTTATCTGCCAGACTTATGTTAAAGTAAATTTCACTGACTCAATTAGATAGGAATATTCATTCTCCTGAAAGATCCTGTGGCCCTTTTCACAAGATCAGAGCTAGTGGCTTGGTCACATTCCAACGTGGATAATTGCATTCTGCATTCCTGGATATTTCTATTCACTTTTCCAACTTTATACCATCAAGTGCAGTGTTCTTCACACTTATTTCAAATCAACAGTACTGTTGTGGAGATGCAGACGTCTGCCACCCCAAAATGGTTGAGAGGCTAAAGCATTGGCCCAAACCACTGTTCAGTACACTCTCAGAAAGAAAATCCCTTAGCCAACACATATTTTCAAATATGAGGCAAATCTAAATTATGCTCACTTAATCATAGGCTAAGTTCTTTGGTAAGTAAAATACTCCTGTTTTTATAAAGGGTGTTTATTCTGGAATCTTCGTTGATAAAAAAGAACTCATTGCTCAAATACATGCTATTTGTGCAAAGAAAAAAAGCAAAGTCTTCAGCAATGGCAAAAAAACGAACAATAAAACAACAATCTCTTGAGCAAACAGATTTCCTTTGACCTTCTAAATAAATTCCACAAGGGGGCGAAAACACCTAATGGTCTGGGACTGCCAAGTCTGTATTTCAAAGCCGGCCGCCCATAATAGATTAGTGGATTAATATTTTGCTCTAAAGGATCTGGCCTTTAATGCTGACATCAATTTATAGCCATCCCAGGCGTTTACAGTAGTAAAAGTCACGGAGACCATAAACTTCACAATAGATGTCAGCCTTCTGGAACTAGTATTCTAGCCTAGCACCCCATAAACAGTGGTGATTAGGTAACTGCTCTTCAAAGACCCATCCATACCTCTAATGTCTTTATCTGCTCCAGCAAAGATGTTACCACCAGAGTTTTATCAGGCACAGGGCAGAGGTACACGTTTTTATTAATGCGAACTTATTTTTCTGACATATATCTACGAGATTGTGCTGTTGTTTATCATTGATCTCTTCTTGAAAATCAAGCACGGAGTGTCTATTTGTGGACAAAGCTTAAAGAACAGAGGCTCTCTTGTATTATATTAGAACTTTTTGACCAACAGCCAAGGTACAGAGGTCAAATTTCCCCATATGCTATAAGCAACTTACTAGGAAGCAAGACCACAGAAGGTTTTGCAAATGTCTGCCAGTAGCCAGGGGATCTAGGTCACTGTACAGGTTTCATTAATCAGGTTGTTTAAACAAGGACTTATTTTTCTCTGTGAAAGAGACCTGCAGATATCACATAGAATCTACTCAGTTGTTGATCAAGAAAGAGTTTTAATGAAATAGAGATCATTTGAGTGAGTTGGGGGAGGGGCATTTGTATTTGTACTGAGGACAAATTGTGCTTTCAGCTAGCTCTTCTGTTTGAGTCCTCTTTTCTGG
>VMDO01017612.1:33031-44444 GCA_007922755.1 Pedetes capensis
TATTAATATATATGCAAACATATTTTTTCACTTGAGCCACTGGGGGGGGGGGAAGAAAAACAAAAATGGGGCGGGGGGAAGAAACCTTACTGTGAAAATGCTTAGCCAGGAAGATTTACTGCTGATTGTAGATTTAGTATTGACATGTCTTAGCTGAAGAAAACTTCAGCTTTAACCATTAATGGGGAAATCTGGATGTTTTAAGAATGAGGGGAAAAATATTTTAGATGATTGAGTGCATTCTCAGAGAAATTATTTACTTAGAACATAATATTTAATAAGTAAATATCAATTACAGAGGTATAAAAAACCTTGTGGAGTGTGCATTTTAATTTTGTATGTCTTGACTTGGAAATAGAATTATAGAATGTATGTGATCTGAATTATACTTAAATTAGCCTTTATGCCAGACTCTAATGTAACACTTGTATATACCTGCCTTTCCTGATTTATTATGAAGTATGAAATTTAAGATGTGAGTCTAAGAGTCTACATGAAATTCTTTTAAAACAATATTTGTAAGATTTCTTTCAATCTATAGTTCTTTCCTCCTCAAGTAGGCTAAATACAAAAGTCTGTATTTTTTCTTGAATGTAGGTGTGTTGCTCTTATGAGATAAGCCAAGAAAACATGAAAGGGAAAACAAAATTCCTTCTCCTTCTATCTGGGATAATTGGAGATGTTAATATTACTTTTTTCCTTTGCTTGATTACATGAGGCAAAATGACACCCACTTAACTGTAGGTATGGTCTCCTTGATAACTCAGCTCATCTAGGTGATACTAAAATGATCTTATCCTTATATGCTTTGTACCCAATGCATGTAACAGGAAAAGCTCAGAATTCTGGAAAACGGCATGCTTGAGAGGAAACATCTTGTGAAGATTATAATTTGACCTTTGAATCAACCTTGCTGAGTAAATTTTAAATATTATAGAACAAAATAGGAAGCCTCAAGGTGGAATTCTGCCCCCTCTTCTTCTCAGAACTATAAACCAGTCAGAAGCTATTTCAGAGATTAAGCTAGAAAATGTGTGCCTATCCTCAGTGCTTTTGCTGAGAAATAAAATTCGTCACTAGAGATAAAGGTAGATTTATATTTAATGCCACCCCCATCAATCACTCAGTACATTATTCCAGTCTACCTCCTTTTAAGTATTTGAGCCAGGTATAACTAGAAACACTTGATTCCCCCTCCCACCCAGTGAAAAAAAATGTTTAGTATTGCAAACCTTTCTAATGCTGGAGTACATTTGAGTATGATGGCAATTAGAAAGAAAAAGCACTTTGACAACTTTGCAGTTTTTGATTGAACCACACCAAGAGACATGTTACAATGATAACAATGAAGCATTATGCCAATTATGTTAAATCCTGCTCTCCGCTTAAGCGCATCATGACCTGTTTTAGTGTCCTGTAACTTATCCTTTGGAATGCTTACTCTCATCAATAATGTGTCCAACTTCAAGGGGGAAAGAGGGAAAAAAGACACTAAGAGGAACAACACCCCCAAATGACTTCTAGAAAACAAGTATTTCTTAACTTTTTATTGACATTGGCAAATTAAAATAGAATAAATTAACAAGTATTTTTTCAAAAAAATGTTTTGTACAAAAATACTGTCAAAATTTCCTAAAAAGCTTTCAACACAGTAGTATCTTTTCATGTACTGAATATAACTATTAGCACAGTGTCAAAAATGTTGAAGACAGAAACAAAATAAAAATCTGTGAAATGTTTGCCACTGACGACATTCCACACCCTATTATTGTCTGTACATATTGGGGGAGGGAGACAGCCAACTTGAAAGTGAACAGTATTACTTTTCCTGATCCAGAACGGTTTGGCCCACATCTGTTTAATCTTCCAGTTTAGCATATTTTTAAAACTAATCTGTACTCAAATGCATAGTTTAAAAAAATGAAAGCGAGATGGCAGTTTGTGCAGTAATATCTGCCCTTCGAAGATCATGCAACCAACTAATGCAATTTTTCCTTTCACTCGTAAATCTGAATGCAGCTCAGTCATTTGAAACCATCTACAAAATCCACAAGATTAAGCAGTTTGCCAAGATTAATATCTAACAGTTGAGCACTGGAGATAGGGAGGAAATAAGGAATATAAACAAACAACAAAAAAAGACCAAGTTAGCTAGATATTTCAACTACATAAGGGAGGTGAATGTCAAGGCTACAAAAACGAAACAAAAACAGGAAAAAAAAGTGGCAGCAATTTTTTTTTAAACCAATTTGTACAAGTTTATAGTTTACTTTGTTTCCAAGTTCTCAAACCTTTCAGGATCTGAAAAGTGAGATACTGTGTCTAAGGGAATGTTTTTAAATTCACACTGAAGAAGTTGGGGGTTTGATTTCTTTCGCCGGGGTTTCAATCAAGTCAACAGCTTACTCTGCTGGGCTGCTGTTTGCATACAAAGTCCGTCATAAAATCAAACTCATTTTGCCCCAGCCAGAGTTCGGGCAGCTCCTTGATGCGGTCCAAACCCATTTCTATCACTAAGGACATAAGCACTTCCTCGTCGATGAAATCAGTGTCTATGACATTGGGCGGCAGCATTGCAGCAGGGACGTGGGCCACGGAGGCGGGCATGTTGTTGCCGCTGCCGCCGCTGCCGCCAGCGCTGCTGCTGCTGCCTGCGCTGCCGCCAGAGGTGCCGCCAGAGCCGCTGGGGGTGCTGCTGCCGCCCGAACCGCCGGGGGTGCTGCTGCCGCCGCTGTGCTTGGGGTTGCAATCTCGGAAGTGCTGGTTTGTCCCGTTCATCTGGTGGCCTGCAGCAGGGTGCAAATCCGGCATGTAGTGGTTGTGGGGGTAGGGGTGATGGTTGAAATACTGGTTGTTGAGCTTCTGCAGCTGCATGCTGGCCGGCAGGGAGCCTCCCTGGCTGGCCACCGGGGGGCCCAGGAACTGGGAGTTGTTAAACCTGGCCGCGGGGGCCAGCGCGCTCGGGGGGTGCCCTCCGTTCACAGTCCCTGGCCCCATCGCATGCCTGATGCCGCTCGTGGCATTCATGTTGCCCGCGCCGTAGTGTAGGTGCTCGCCCATGAGGGCATTGAAGGCGTGTTGGGGCTGCTGCTGCTGGTGGTGATGGGGGCTCGGGAACTGCCCCATGCCCATGCGGTGGGCAGGGTGGTGGTGCAGCCCGTTGGTGCCGTCGGGGAAGCGCCCGTGGTTCATGGCCATCATATGGTCTGCCATTTCCAGTCCTGAAAGTGAAGACGGTAGACGATTAAGACCCGCGCCACACGTGTCGCCCACCAGAGCGCACCCCACTTTTCTTGCCTCTGCCGCTCACTCTCCCGGCGCACGTCAGCTGCGAACCGCCACCCCCAGGAGCCCACTAGGAGCTGGTGCACCCGGGCTCGCCACCTCGGCGGACCTGCCACCTACTACAGAGCCGGGCGCTGCACAAACAGCCCCTTCCCCTGCGATCCGGGTGGGGGTAACCCGAGCCCACCCCCCTCCCTTGTTCCCTGAAGTGGCCTAATAAAGGAAGTGCCCCGTAGCCCGGCCGCGAACTTCAGGCATTAAATCAGCTCTCCTCATCCTGTTGTTGTACATCCTGTTGTTATTCCCCAGCTCAGTCTCACGCTCTTCCTCCGGGCAAACCCAGCCCTCAGAGGACTACGCAGGCAGGAGCCCCAGCCAGCTTTGCCCTCCGCGCTTCTTACCTTCCGTCTTTGCGATTTCTGCTCCGAAGACTGAGGGCGGGATCCTCGGGTCCAGGACCGGCTCAGCAGCGCATAGAGTGGAGGGAGCTTCCTGGCGTGCAGGGTGCTCGCTGTTGCGGTGTCGGCGCCGAGGTCTCGCAGCGGCCGCTGGGGCAGATTCCGAGCCGTTCCCTTTTATTTCCCCTCTGCTGCCCTCACAGCTCGGCAGGACCGCCAGGCAGCTGCCAACAATGAGCTGTGTTTCTTAAGGCTTTGGCCACGGTTAATATAAGGGATTTCAGGAAGGGCGGAGCGAGATCCTCCCCAGTGGGTAAAGTGAACACGCGGATTCCGGAACAAAAGCACACTGGACGGGGTCGGGAGCCGCGTCCCCGCGGCCGGCGGCACGTGCGCAGAGGCTGCGCGCCTAGGAGCCGCCCGGCTGTCCCTAGACTGTGTTATTCTCCAGCCCCTGAAACTTGAGCCGAGTTCTGCAGGCAAGGGGGTGTGCCACCCCCGGGGCAGGAGGGTCGTCTTCCCGGGTTCCCTATGGTAGATATCACCTACCAGGAGAGAAGCTAGGAACTCCCCGCCTACCTCTGGCCAGATCTCCCCACCCCCAGCTCTCACTCTGCTCACCTAGCGATCTGGTCTGCCCTCTACAGGAAAAGGGGGTTCGCTCAGCGCCTCCGCCCTGCAGAGTGCCCTTCTGCCTGCTCGGCGTTGCAAAAGCTCCTTTAGGCTGAGAAGAATGGACATGCTTCCTTGAGTTGGGTTTTTAAAGCTCCGGACAAATAATACCTTCTTCCATGAGCGCGCTTCCCTGAGCTGTGTGCCTTTGTGCTTATATAGGGATGACAAGTGAACCTAATATAGAGATATTTTGTATTTCTGTATGTAGATGCATTTCCCCCCCCCCCCACTCCTTTCAAGGACAGGAGCTGGGGGCAGGGAGCGGCAGCAGCTGCAGGTGGACTGAGCGCACTGGCAGGCCGGGTCGCCTCCGCTTCCGCGCTCGGTGGTCCGGTCCGCGCTTTCGGGCTACCTCTGCGTTCCCGGGGTACGTGTGCTTCTGCTAAGTTTGCGTTTGCAGCTCTTGGTAGCTTTGGCATCCGAGCTGAGGCGTCTGTGCTCTGTAAACAAACTCAGCGATCCTCGTCCCCAGATCCACCTTTTTGCACATACACAGTTACTTGCCTCTGCTGTTGCCCTTGATCCAGGAGGTGGGGGTGTGTGCAAACTTGCACAGCCTCCCTCCGGGCTCTGCCTGACGGTTTGGGGTTGATTTAGAAGCAAACGGGTTTGTAATTAAGAAATTCGAGGGCTGAGTAAGGCTGCTGTTGCTGGAAAAAGGAAAACAAATAGATAACATGGTGATCGCTTTGTAAATAAAGTCGTTCTGGAGGTGGGCACGTAGCGGCACGTCCCGAGTGGCACCATGCGCGCACACACTGCTAGGACTCTTCCTTTTCAGTGAAATTGTTCAGTGGAGCAATAGGCGATAATAATAACCTTGCCTGCAGAACGCGGCACAACGAGCCCGGTCGCCCATTTGGCTCATTGACTTGCAAATAAAACCCCTAACACCAGTCTGGGCCACTACCCAGTCGGAGCTCTCTTGCTTTCTCACAGGGGCAAGCTGAGTAGTTTCTCCAACACCATGATGAGGCTGCTCTGAGCTTTTATCTCTCTCTTTATGTGGGTAAAATCGAGTTTAGCGCTCCGAATAAGGACTTCTGTGCAGAGTTGTTTCTTCGCATAACTCGATAGCCATTGAAGACTTCCTGCTGCAAACAGCCAGCCTTCCCCCTCGTTTCTTTTTCTCCCTTCTAGCTCACTAGACTTTTTTTAAAAGGCTCTATTTCTTTAGGACTGGAAATTCTGATACATTTCCCCATTCAGTAATTTGCAAAGGAGACCTGATTCTGATTATTTTCCTCTGTTACTCTTCTGTCTTCTCCTAGCTAGGCATTAAAAAAACAAAAATAAACAAACAAAAACCCACATTTCTGTCTCCTTTCTCCTTTTCTAGCCTCTTCAGCATTTATAACCTATTGAACATTTTGAAACCTCAAAAGTGTTTACTTTTTGGAAACGGTGAGCACAGGACACAATTGCGTTGTTAGTTGCAACAATTCCCTATTCTGTCCATGTATTACCTCTACCTGTAGGTTACCAACATGCAGTTAGAGAATCAGAAGCTTGGAAGAGACCTGAAGGGGGCCACTTTCTATCAAAAAAAAAAAAAATTTAAAAATTTTGATCAACCTCAGATTCAAAAATTGCTGCATAGATTATTCATTTCCCTTTGTTATTCTGCAGTGTCTTGTTACAAAATGAACAGCTTTTGAATGTTTACTCTAAATTCCTCTTGCAACCATTAAGGAAAGGTACAACACCATCCAGCTCCAGTGATTCTACACACTATTGGGAAATCCCTGGAAAGGTCATCTGCACATCCCCCACTCCTTAAAGGAGGAAAAATACTTCTGGGGCCAAGTGATTGGAACACTGCACATTTTATCCATCTGATAAACGTTCCCCAAGTGCCAAGCTCTTTCTTAGTGTCTGACGACACAAACAAGATAGGTGCTCATGGTCTAAAGGAGGAGTCAGATGAACAGGCCTTGGGCATACTGTAATACATGCTGCAACAGTATTCATGCAGGGGCTTTCTACAGCACACAGGAGGTACCCCAAACCCTGTTTTGGGGGTGATGAGAGGTTTCCCAGTGGAAATGTTGACTAAGTTGAGGTCTGAAGATTAATGTAAGTTTGGTCACACTGACCAAGTAGTCATGGCAAAGTTGAGAGAAACAAATTGGAGAGGTACATTGAGGCTGAATCCTAAGGGCTTTATATCCCCAAGCTGAGAAATTTGGATTGGGTCCTGAAGACACTGGAAACAGGTGAAAGCATTTGAACCTGTGAGATGATATTGTGGAACATGGTTTGAGAAAATAAGACTAGCAATAGGGAGTCCTGTTTTGGTGGGGGATAATTACAGAAATCTAGGGGTACTGGAAGCCCTGTGTAACCAGTTTATCCTATGAAACTTGGTAAGGGAGTAGCCTATCTCTGATCCTTCCAATGGTAGAGGTTGTATTAGTTTATGAGCACTGACAGAATACCATGCTCCAACAACAAAAAGTTATGTCTCACAGTTCTGGAGGCCAGAAATTGAAGGTCAAGGTGTCAGCAGGGTTGGTTCTAAGAGCTGTGAGCATAAATCTGTTTCATGTCTCTCTGGTGTCTTCTGGTGGTTTGCTGGTAGTGTTTGACACTTTTGATTGTGGATGCATCACTGGGATCTCTGTCTTCATCTTCACGTGGTATTCCTCGCCATCCCCCTCCCCTGTATGTGCATCTGTATGTCCAAATTTCCCCTTTTTACAAAGATACCAGTTGTATTGGATTAGGCCCTATCTTAATGACCTCATTTTAGCATGATTACCTCTGTTGTTGTTGTTGTTGTTAGGTGCTGTCGAGCCGGTGTCCAACTCACAGCAACCCTCATAGGGTTTTCAATGGCTGACTGCTTTGGGATTGCCTTGGGCGTGCATTGCCAGGTCCTTTTCCCATTTTTGCGGTGCTGGGAATTGAACTAGTAACCTCAGACACTGCAGTGCAGCACTCTACCAACTGAGCTAAATCCCAGCCTGATTACCCCTGTGAAGAACCTATATTCAAATGAGATTGCATTCTGAAGTACTGGAGGTTAGGACTTCGCCATATTATTTCAGGAGAATATAGTTTCACCTATAACAGTGGTGAAAGAACCAAGGCATGCAAGATCCCTGCTGCTGAGGAAGAAGTGCCTGGAGCTCTCTTCCCAGTTGCCCCACTGGTTCACATTCTCATTTCTTCATGTCTACTCAAATTCCACCTCCAAGAGGTCTTCTTTGGTGTCCAATCCAAATAGCAACATCCCTCTTCATTACCCTATCCTGCTTTATTTTTCTTCTTAGTGCTTGTCCCCACCTAATACATCACACTGTAAATTGACTGTTTATCACCTTTCTGGTTAGAGTGGCAGCTCCAGGAGAGCAGAGACTCAACCAGTTTGTTCATTCAGTGTCTGAAACAAGTCTTGGTACAGGTTAGACTTTCACGGACAATGAATGAATGAATGAGTGAAATATAGCATAGGTACCATGAGAATCGAAATGAAGAGTCAGGGAAGATTTTCTGGAAGTTACTATCAATGGTGGAGGTAGACAAATCTAGTGGAAAAGGAGAACAGGTGCTCACATTTGTGTGTAGTTTGGCCAATCATTCACTTGGGCCATACTGTCATCTGTTTGGGAAGATGGTTTACCAGAGGATCATTGGTTGTTCAGTAATGGAAGTAATGGAGAAAGGGCCTCACAGATGTGAGCTTTTGACTGAAATAGACCTTTTAGAGGTGAGCCTCCAGCTTGGCTAAACCAGAGCTGAGGAAAGGCCCACTGAAGGGCCCAGCTTCCAAAAATGTATTAAAAGAACTTATACTTGTGGGTCGGGTGTGGTGTGGGAGAAAGGGGCCATCTAATGCTATGTTTTCTACTTTACCTAAATCATCTCACTTAATCCTTAACACGTAGGGATAGGGATTACTTTCATCACTTTTGTAAGGAGGACTTTATATTTCAGAGAATTTTAAGAAAATGAAACACAACACAAAACAAAATAATGACAACAAAAATCATGGCCACTTTCTCAGAGGGAGATAAATAGGGAAGCGGGTGGAGAAAGAGATAGTCAGCCTATGAACAAATGGTTTCTAGAGGTGGAATCACTTTAAGCAACCTGGCACTGTCTGGAAGTTGAATAAACAATGACATGACATATGTGTACTTATTAAAGTGATACAAGCATGTAACTTTTGAATTTGTGGATTTTGTTCTAATTAATAAAATAAAATTTTGCTTGAAATAATTAATAAACTCTTAATAGATTTTCTGTCTTTATGCAACTTCTCAATCAATAGAAACTGAGTCATCATCACGTGGGGGCTAGTGAAATGTTTATATGAAAAAGGGGTCTTGAAACTGGTGACGTTGATACTACCTCACCTGAGAAGTTAGTTAAAATAAAAACTCTGGAACATCATCCCTGGAGCCCCTGATTTAGCAGATTGGGAGTGGAGCCGGAAGATCTTTGTATTTTTTTTACTTTTATTTACTTATTTTTGTGGTGTTGAGGATCAAACACAGGGCTGTGCACTTGCTAGGCAAGTGCTCTGCATCCTCAATCCTTGTATAATTTTTAAAAACTTCTGAACTGGTCATGATGATTAATTAGGTTTGCAAACCACCAGCCTTGTCCATAGCTGGATAACAGCTAGGGTTATTCTCAGGATTTGACTTGTAGCATAAACCTGGTTCATGCTCATAATATCCAATTATCCTGGATTGCCACCTGTTCCCACCACCCTCTCACCTGTAGCTATTATTTTTCCAATCCTTGAAAGGCAAGCTGAGGTGCCTTCTCTTCTTTCAAGACTTCCCTGATCCCCTAGATAGTAAGAATTCTGGCTTCATTGGTGCTTCCAGGGCATTTTGCTCAGATCTTCCTTTATGACTGATTCTGGCTTGAGTTATGGGTATTTGCATCTTTCTGTAGCCATGTCTGAAATGGCAAAGTCTCCTTGCTGAACCCCAAGGGGCTGCACACATAATGTCAAGTAAAGAAAAAGTCAACCTTGTATTAGTTTAACAAAATCCTATTGAGTGGTTTAAGCAAAAGAAATTTATTTTCTCCCAGTTTTGGAGACTGCAATTCCCAGGTCAAAGTATCAGCAGGCCTTGTTTCCTCTGAGGCTTCTCTTCTTGGTTTGTAGTTGTCTACCTTCTTACTGTTTCCTCGCGTGGTCTTTCCTCTATGTATAGAAATGCCTGGTGTTCCTCCTATGTGTGCACATTTCTTCTTTTTACAAAGAAACCAGCCAGATTAGATTAGGACTCACTTTGGTGGTCTCATCTTAATGTAATCACCTCTTGTAAGACTTTATCTCTAAATACAGTCACAGTCTGAGGTAATGGAGGTTAGCACTTCATCACAGGAATTTGGAAGGGGGTGGCACAATTTAGCCTGTGTCACACTTCATGTGCAAATTCTTTTTAGTTAATTTATATTTAATAATAACTTTTTTTTTGATGCTGGTGATTGAACTCAGGGCCTCTCACATGCTATGCAAGTATTCTACCATTGAGCTACAACTCCAGCCCTACTCTACAACTTTAACAGTAAACTAGGGAACATTCATATTTGTTTTAAATTTGGATGAGGCCTGTTGAAAGGCAGAAGAAAAAGTCAGTGACTTTAAATAATTAGAGAAAGCCTCCTTCAAAAACAAGATTATATTCCATAAAAAAAAAACTGCAACGGCTCTACAAGAAAAATAACAAATTACATGGGTATTGGGTGGGAAATTATTGAGTCGATTAACAAGTTCAGCCAAAAACTAATGTGGATCATTCTGAGCTATTGGTTGGTTGAATCAGAGGCAGCAATGGAATGCTGTTATTAAAAAGGAAACAACTTGAAGTGTATTAAGAGTAAGAGTATCACATGATAGAGCTGGAAGTAATCCTGTTGCTACACTTGGCTCTTCTTAGAGATCAGGTTGGTTTGTAGCATTACCTTTTAATAAAGAGTTACAGAAGCCAAAGAAAATTATTTTTTTAGAAAGAAATATATATTTAAAGGGATGGGAAATGAGACTTACAATGGCTATTTAATCTGGAGAAGAGAAGGCTGTCAGGTGACTTAATACATATGTTCTGGTGTATGCACAGGGAAACTAATATGGTGGATCCTTTCCAGATGTTCTCTTTTCCTCTGAGACAAAGAAAAAGGGATGAATTTTTTTAAAAAGAGATTTGGATCAGTGGTTTCTAATTTGTGATCTGCAGACCTCTAGTATTCTCAGTTACTTTTATGTACTTTATGTATCAAGGGTTCCTGTTTTGTTTTGTTTCAAAACATTGTTCCGATGTTAAACAGTTAAGAAAATGAATGTTTTGGGTAATACATAAAAATCATAGAATTCTCTTTCTGGGTGGGACTTTAAAAATAATTTATCCAAACTCCTTCATTCTCTAGATGAGAAATCTGAGGTCCTGAGAGGTTGAATGATTTGCTCATAAAGGACTTTCTACATTTCAGGATTTTAAACACCAGTGCAGATTGTTAGAGGAAACAGTCTTCATGAAGATTTCAGTGAAACAAGATAGAGATATGTTGAATAGTTTGGATCAGCATTTTCCAGGTGGATTTCTATATTATAAGTGAATTGTAGAAGATAGTAACTGAATCTATCTACCTATCTATATCTTTTTTAAAAAGAGGGAATTAAAATCACTTAAAAGTATTTTTTCCAGTTCCAGTTGGAAGTTTGAGAGTCTCTAAGGAATGTGGGCCAAGAGAGCCCATAGAGCTGGTTGTAGACATCTGAGGAACAGGCACCTAAATAACCCCATTGGAGGTGTGTCTTACTGGTTTACAGTTTAAGATGTTTTTAATTCTTTTGCACATATGGATTTTTTAAAAGATAGATTAATGGTCCTGAGTGAAATAAGTCTGAGAAATGTGGTCATGATAATTATGTATCAAGTGACTCATGGTGATGTCCACCTCATCCACAAGATGCATTTGTACAAAGAAAATTTTATATTGTGCAAGTACATAATTCTAGGACTCAAAAATCAATGCTAAAGCCATTGATGACTATACTCAATTTATTTTGCAATTCATTAGAAATAATG